>JAASAO010000910.1:0-48913 GCA_017311375.1 Mytilus coruscus | reverse complement strand
ATTATATTTTGCAAGTGAAATGTTGAAGACCCCATTTTTTCCATATTTTTTAAAATATTTTCACTCGAGGTGTCAGGGTATATTCATGTTGCGCCTAATAGAAGTTCCAATGGAAAATTTCTTTAAAACTTTCTATTCTAATCTGAAATTTGAAATTTGAAAATTTTGGAATAATCTAACTTATATTTAAACCTTTGTAGAGGGAACCATATTTTCATATGTAGAGCATGTGCTCTCTTTATATACAGTGCTGTAACTCCTTCCACCATTTGACATCTAACCATATTTACATGCTCAGCTCGGGTGCTCTCTCTATAAACAATGGGGCCATAATATCTGTTCCTATTGGAACTTATATTATAAAGAACCTCTATTTTATGAAAACTGCACATTACTATTGAACATGGGCTACAAGATTGGTGCAAATCGTATTCTTTTTTTTCCAAGTAGACAGGTAAGATCAGGTAAGGCAGAAAAAGAAAGCAATTCAAATTTCAATCAATCAATGATTAAATTAGTTTTTAACTTTTATCCTCATCTGTATATAGAAGGAAAAAAACGAAAAACTATTCTCAAATTAAAAGGAAAGAAAACGGTAAAAATAATATTAGGTGCCGGTTGAATAACCAAATGCCGAAATGACTTTAAATAGGTCCCAATTTGACCAGGAGCCGATTTGACCAGGAGCCGATTTGACCTTTTCTACAAGTGCCGACCATGTGCCGGAGTGTTTTGTGTCCAGTAAAATTGTTGATAAATTTTGAGTTTTTCGTGTTAAATTATTCACCGTATCGATATACTTACAGTGTGTGAGTCTTTGCAAAATTGTACAGTTTCATAGTGGCAGGTATTACATTTAGAAGTTCTCTGTCACAAGTGTACAAAAATAAATAAAAAAAAAAAAAATACCGTAACACTGGTGACTCAAAGGAAATTACGGAATCCACATTCATAGATATTTGTTTTAAATCCAATCGGTTACATTAACTAATTAATTGTGTATACTTGTTTTGTATACCTATAAATTTAAGCATGGATTTCAATCATTCAATGCGGTCTAAATAAAATTTTAATGCTTCGCCTTTCTTATAATTATCCCGTACGGTTCACACGGAAACGAACGTTCCAGACGATAGTTTCAGATGACACCGATATTGACACCATGAAGCAAAACGCAAATGGAAGAAATCAAACTTACAGATGCAGCTAGGATATCTTTAATCTAGGACTAAAGACCAAATGGGTAAGAGTTAAATTTTGTATATTTTATTTGATTAATATTTCATGAAGGATTATTTCCAGCATTAAAATGGCATTCCAAACAAGGACTGAAGGAGACATGAACGTTCATTTATCCAGTTTGAGTAAGTTATAACTTCTTCTACTTCTATTTCCTATTTCTTCTTCTACCGGTTAGTGACCACCGTCATCATGTTGACTATTCTATCACTGTTGGGTGTGCGCAAAGATAATTTTGAAATACGATAACAAAAATGGTGCTTTACAAATATTTAACAGTGGTGATTAAAACTAGGGCTATTGATTTATTTGTTAGTCAGAAGCCTCTTGAAAGATTCAATGCTGCTGAGAGATTTAACTGAGGAGGATAAAGCAATCCAATCCCTGATGGTCCTCGGATAGAATGACTCTAATTTCCTTGTTGTTGTGTTACATTGTGGGATCAGGAAAGAGTTTGTGCCCATATTTCTTGAGATCCTGTCAGGTGGTACGAGTTTGTGACTTGCTGCAACGTTGACCTCCTGGTTGCTGATCTTATACAGCATTGATAAACGTGCGTCATTCCTTCTATCCTCTAATGGTGTCCACTTTAGTTGTTCTACAATATCAGTAACGGATGATCTGTTTCTATACCGGTTTGTTACATATCTGGCCGATCTCCTTTGTACCATTTCTAATTTATGTTTATCTTTCTGTAGGTGTGGATCCCATAGAGCGCTGGCATATTCAACTGTTGGTCTAACGAGGGAGGTGTAGGCCTTTTCATTGATATCGCTGTTGGAGATATTGAGGTTTCTTTTGCGAAATCCAATTGTTTTATTTGCCTTGACACAGATGTTTCTGATATGGTTTTCCCATTTAAGGTCTGATGTTATAGTTACTCCTTAGTTTTTTGCAGATGTTACGTGCTCCAGAATGTGGCTATGTAAAAGGAAATCCTTTATAATTGGTGGTCTGTTCTTTGTTACCGATAGTACCTGGCATTTATCTGGATGGAATTTCATCATCCATTTTCTTCCCAGAGAGCCAACTTGTATTAATCTTCCTGGAGGGTATTATCATCTGATATTACTAGTGTCATCTGCAAAGAGCCTCACGGTCGATTTGATGTTTTCTGGCATGTCGTTGTTAAGAAGAAGAAGAGACTGGGTCCTAGCACAGATCCTTGAGGTACCCCAGACTCTACATCGATGGAGTCAGATGTTTCCCTTCTATTAGTACTCACTAGGTTCTCTCACAAAGGAAGCTTTTAATCCAGTTGTTTGTTTTCCTGTTATTCCATAGTGTTGGAGCTAGTGTGAGTAGACTATGACTGACCTTGTCAAATGCCTTCGAAAAGTCCATAATTAGGCAGTTTGCTGTTTTCCATAATGTTGGCACCACTCCTGTGTCATATGATCTTTTGAAGATAAGTTGGAGTATAGGAGCTATTTCATCGGCTAGTTCTTTAAGAATCATAGAGATGTTATCTGGGCCCGCAGCTTTATGGGGATTTAGACCATTTAGTAGTTTCTTTATTCCTTCTTGTGTGATGGAAATATCTGGTGCTGTGGGGTGTTGGCCAGTCTTGGTTAGTATATATTTATTAACGCTATCTTCTAACAGATCCAAGGTGGTAGTCCCTCTCGTTGGATCATTAACTATTTGAGTTAGCCCATGGTCATCTAGAATGTCTGTAAATTTGTGGTGGATGTTGACATTCTGGGTTTTTGGTTTTAGTTGATTAATTTTCCAGTCCCATCCAGGTTGGTTGAAATCTCCGGCTGCAATCATGAATGCATTCTTCACATTTGTAGCTCTACTCATGCTGGTGTCATATTGCTTATAATATCCCTCTTCATTAAATGTTTTGTGATTATAAAAGGATGTTAGGTAGATGGCTTTATGTCTTACTAGTTCTAGTTTGCACCATACCATTTCACAATTTGTTTGTAATTCTGTGATTGGTGAGCTGATCAAGTTGTCACATACTGCAACTTGAACCCCTCCACCATTCAGGTTCCGATCGTTCCTGTATATATTGTATCCTGGTGGAAAAATGTGGCTGTCTTTAAAATTTAAAATTATTCATGTAAGCTATAGACTTATTGGACATTTTGATCTTTATCTAACAGGGGTAGTACAGCCATACAGACGGCATACCAACCGTCGCTTTAGTTTTTTAAATGACCGTATTTGTCCTATTAGGATCGAAATAATTCATGGATGCCATAGATTTGTTGTAAATTTACACATGGCCTGGGCCGGGATTTTCGTTTATTTTATCCCTCGCTAACGCTCAGGATAAAATTCGAATTCGAATATCACGGCCCAGGCCATGTGTAAATTTCCAACAAATATATGGCTTCCATGAATTATTTCTTAAATATGAAACGGATGATGATGCAACCGAGACGGAAACATGTCAGTCATTCTGAAAATACTAAGAAAGAAATACAATTTACTGAGAAAAACAAAATAAATCTTTATCTAAAAAACTTAAATAGTTTATAAATCTGAAACCGTTACTTGTATAATATTAAATCATAGTCTTACCTTTTGTGTGCTTGTTGGTGCTTTCTGAGTATTTTCAAACATATAATATTTTTTCTTTTTTAAGAAAATAACAAATATACCGAACTCCAAGGAAAATGTTTAAAAACCCTTTAACATTCATTTTCAAATATTACGTTTGTATTCACTGTTTTATCGTAAAAGATTTAGAGTATTTTTTTGTATATGGAAATATGACAGTAAGGGATAACATTTTTAAGAAAGCGTGCATGTATGCTAGTCTTAAAACTATTATCGTCTGTGTATATTGACCTATAATGGTTTACTTTTATAAATTGTTACTTGGATGGAGAGTTGTCTCATTGGCACTCATACCACATCTTCCTATATCTATAAAGGAAAGTGACGCAACTTTTAAATAATAAATCATTCTTCACATAGTGAAAAAATACTTGACTAATTTGGTGCGTCCTAAGCGCTAATTAACCAATACGATATAATTGCATTTCATTTCATAACCTTCTAATTGTTTCCATCTAATTAATTCATATTTTCAATCGAGGTTATCCTCCTGAATATACATGAAATATTTGACGTCATTTGACGTAATGTGACGTCATACAAGCACAACCAATCAATTATTTGATAGTTTTCCCTTTCAATTCTTATAAACCCGCTGCATGTGTTTGCACCTGTTCTAAGTCAAGAGCCTGTTGTTCAGTGGTTGTCGTTTGTTGGTGTGGTTCATAGGTGTTTCTCGTTTCTCGTTTTTATATAGATTAGACCGTTGGTTTTCCTGTTTCAATTATTTTACACTAGTTATTTTGGGGCACTTTATAGCCTGGTCGGTGTGAGCCAATGCTCTGTGTTGAAAGTCGAACTTTGACCTATAATTGTTTTCTTTTTACACATTGTGAATTGGATGGAGAGTAACGTTGTCTCATTGGCACTCATACCACATCTTCTTATATATAAATACATTTTGTCAAGGAATACTTCGGTGTAAGCTATGAATTTTGGAAAGTCTTAAAATGTTTTACATTTAATTGTTTAGTAGATAGTTGAAATTAAGATTCTGTAGGCGCCATATTTTCCCTACTGTTTTCATAAAGTAGTATTATATATCATACATATATTATTGATCATTTGTATAAACTTTATTATACCTTTATTTGCATTTATAATATTGTATTTGATATTTTTGATGTTAGTTTCATTTGACATTTACTGGCGCTTTTCATGAATAAAGATCCACAATCTTATGTCAAGTTTTACTCAGTATTTTCATCAACACCATTTATCCACAAAGATTTCTATTGCGTTAGCCGATCAAAACATTTCACAAGATGACCTTCCACAGACTCAACTTTGAAAAGAAATATTCCGAAATTTGTTTCGACTATATTTTATTCAATAAGTACGTAAACATTCTGCAGAAAAGAGAGGCGAAAGATAGCTAATATACATTAAAATTCATTAGTCGAAAAACCTGACAATAACATTGCAAAACGAAAACAAAAGACTGAGCAACACGAACCCCACTAAAAATCCAATGCAGGACAGAAAGTCACAGGACAAAAGTCACAGACAAAAGTCATGGACAAAAGACACAGGACAAAAGTCACAATTCAGTTTTGATATCATATTCATTTGAATAAGAAAACAATACGCGAAAAATATTTTATATTTAGAAACTGTGTAAAACAAAATGTATTATAAAAAATCAATAATGATCAAAAATTGTTAAGAAAAGAAATACAACTCGATTTATTTGTTGTGATTCATTACATCTCCATATACACAATGCACTGTTGTGATCAGTGCTCCACATTAGGTTGTACCTGACTCGTCTTTTCAATTTTACATACGAATTGAAAGTATGCACGATACAGATATAATAAAGAGCAACCTAATGACTCAAAACACCAAACAACTTAGCACAGTCTTTATAAATAGATAGATGTCTATACAATATGTCATGTTCCAAATTGGCCTTGTCTAAAACGCTGTGAATAAATTGTACTTAGTCAAACGCATATATATATCGACCAAACATTTTACTTTTATATTACACCAATTAAGATTTCGCAGCACGTGTCATTGTCCTGACATGCATTACAACTGTCTTGACCATTTTCATAGATCAAACAATTGTTCAAATAACTAAGGTATTTTAACACTAGCCAAAGAAGGAATTAGCCTTCGATTTGGCACCACTTTTGAAATATGGGATGTCAATATTTTGTATGTTTTGCCAACCAGCTGTTTTGAGTCAATCACAAATTTACTGTTCATAAAATGTCTGACCTAATACCGTCTTAAGACCTTCCTAAGACTATTTTATACTACGAAATATAAGTACGTCTGAGCCAGTGACAACTCTACAACAGATTTATTCATCGGATCACCAGCAGTGATGGTGATACATGGCTGTGTACATTATGTATATACAATTTGTCTAAGCATCAATCCAACAATGTTAGATCTGTAAATTTGCTTTCGCAGGTTTTTGTTCTTCCTCGCCGGGATTCGAACCCATGCTACTGAGATATCGTGACACCAAATCGCCTGCACTGTAACCGTCCCGCTAGACCACACGACCACCTGGGCTTCAAAATGAAGCTTTCGGTGGCCGGGTGTTACCTACCACGTCAGTTTTAATCTAGCGTCGTACTACAGTACATGATATATAAGGCATGGAGATGTTATATATATGTACAGGTAACTTAACAGTAAAGATCTTGAGGTCACATGACTCCACAAATATTTATACATTCGTGGGTTCATATATTTAATTTGGAGGGTTTCTGATGAAGGTTAATCCGGAAAATCTACTACTAATTTTGTAGCCCTTGGTCGATGCCTCATCTAGTAGACTGGTAGTCTCAGAGGGGAATAATCACTCAGTAGTTAGTGCTCCGATGCTGACATGTTTTCTAAAAAAAAAATGTATTGAATATTTCGAAAACTATTACGGCATTGAAATTCCAACTCGCTCAGTAAAAATTTACCTTTCGTGGTGTTAGTCATTCTCTTAAGTCATCGTTCGGTCACATAGCTCATCAAGTATTTATATATTATTTAAGATAAATTTCTTTTAAGTATTCGTTGTGTATGTACATCAAGAAAATGAATGCACCAGTTTTAAAAGTGATCATTTAATTCCGTTTTTTAAACACTATAATTATAGAATTTAACATATGAGAAATATCTGCTCGATATCATTTTTTTTTTTTTTATAAATTGAATTGATGTTCTCCTGGAGGAACACTAGAAAGATTCCACAACACTAATTTCCAAGACCCGTTGAATGCTATTGACGGCTGTTCCAATGGAACATGCTAGCGATTATTACACTAGGATACATACCTTTTTCTGAAAATCGATTAAATAAAACGCACCATTACTTAATTTTAGGAACAAAGTTTGACCATACAATTAAAGGAATATGTCGGTGAGAAACAAACACAATGTGTGCATTAGGAATGTCGACTTAAAAAAAACAAGTAAATTAATCGTACCAAATAAATATAAATCAAATCACTTGATGATGCATGTTCCAGACTAGATTGTTTGATTGAGTTGGAGTTGCTTATTTTCAAGTATGAGTATTGTGTTTCTTAAAACCGATAGTTGTAAGTGTTGAGGAGTTCACGATAGGTTATCTACTTCACTTATCAAGCATTTATATAGTGTAATTTACACACACACAATATCTTGATTTGGGCATTGTCTGATGGAAAACACATGTATTATGAATGTCAGACAATTGATAAGCCTCATTTGGGTCTTGGAAGATAAAAACATAAATTTTCATAGACTCTTTAGTATCTTTGAATATGATTTTAATGAACGACTTCACACCTCAACCTATTTTGAAATAATATTGATCCAGAGATTTTAAGTAGTTTTCGTTCTTTGTGGAAGATGTTTTGGTGTGAAAGGAATACGTGTATGTAAGTAAGCAAAACTAAGGGAAGATGGTGCATTAACCTCACTGGCTGTTTCAGTTGAATTTTTATAGTAAAAGATGATGGAATTAATTTTATTGAAACTCATCAGATGACTGTTTCTCCAAACAAATTTATAAATAGCACACTAAACACAAACCTCACTCATGGATTGAACAATTAAAGAAAACTGAAGCGGAAATAAATATGAAATAATTATACATTAACAAAATGTATTTGTATGTAAAATTAATATACATACTATTTTGTTTCATTTGTTTTAATTGTAGAAACACTGACTTTATGTGAACAGTCCAAACATGTAGATATGTCCAAAAGACGAAATAATAAGTTTGAAAAGATAACATACGGTGGATCTCGATGTCACGATGCCAGCAACAGCAATGGGTGTCTCTCACATATAAATACATACTTCAATAACCATTGTATTAAAAAAATTGTACTCTTTCGACTGAAATGTTGTCTAATATTAATAGTACTTGCAAGGTACCATCAAGACGTTAAGAAGTGCACTTTGAGTGTGAATGTGAGTATTCAAAAGCTTTAATATAATGTTGCCCACTCAAACAACACATACACATATACATACACACATGATGTATTTGTTTTAAAAGACTGACACTGACGAATACTAAACATGCATGTTAAAGCGAATTATCAAACTGCATGAATACAACTCCTTATTTTGTACCAGTGTGTCCTGATACGCTACTTGTGATTTTCACAAGAGGTTATTTTCATTTTGAATCTTTTCGTTGAAAAACATTTGTTTTGGGGAAAGAACTGTTTTCAATTTATATGTGACACCTATAGTATCTTTGGACATGCACTTTGACTGTATGGTCAGCGTTTTCAAAACATCGTTTTCTTTATCCTGTAAAGGGCATTAGTTTAATGATGAAACAGATGAAAACATAAAATAAATATATAATTTAGTGTTGGATAATCGGTTGAAAGTACCAACCGATTATCTATTACTATCGGTTGACAGCAACCGACCGACTATCGGTTATAAACGCATCATTTTACCTTGCCTTTTTGACATTAAATCATGCATTCGGTCACAATATTGTTACTGTCTAATAAGTATATTCCATATCATTGCAGAGTTTTATATGTTCATATTTGTTCTTTGGTTTCCTTTTCATATTTTATTTAGCAATTTATAAAACAGTAAATCAATTAGAATCCAGATTGAGATTGAACTTATTTTGTCGTATAATTACAACATTTATTACCAACAATGACACTAAAATTATAATTTTAAATACATAGCTGTATCAAAATTTGAATGCTTCTCATTAAAAAGATATATAAAGTATTTAACTTTGAGCAATTTAAAATTAATGAATAAATAAAACAATGCATTTGCTTTGAAATATATATATATTTAACTAAGGGAATCCTACCAATGTCTTTAAATTCGTGTGGTATGCGTATTTTCACTTTTTGATCATTATTCTTCTGACAGCTGTGTCATTCGTGCACCTGTACTTATAATCATAAGAATGAAGAATTCTTTCATAGTTGGTCCATATCCGATCCGTGATTGCTTTTTTTTCAATGGCGGACAAATTGGAAAAATTTACAAAAATAAAGCAATTTGGAAAGAAATATGACGTTTTTAAAGCAACAAATGGATGAAACATTAATAAAAGGCAATTTGCACCAAGTTCTAATGTAGCAACAAATTTATTTTGTTGAAAATCAGAATGATTTGATGTACCCTCTTGAGTAACAATTACCCAGAATTGAAAGAAAGTATTCCATAAAAAGTTATTTATTTTAAATAAAATACGATCAATCTGTAAAGTTAATGCTTTTAACACGTTTATAAAGAAAGAAATTGATTATGTCTTTGATTAAAGGATGTTTGACATTGTTATTATCATCTATACTGATATTTTCTTTACAATTTGTTTGACTGCGCATGTAAAATGCAAACCAGAAACGGACCGGAAGTTGATATGCTAAAGGTCCGGAAACTATAACGACAATCGATTGAACAAAATCCCAATCAATTATTGACATCGCCAAGGTCAACCAACTGATTTCCGACTTATTCCGATCATCGGAACAACACTAAATTATAATTCAAATTGTTTTATGAAGCTATTAAACGTCTTAAGTATTCAAAATGATATACCTATTTCTCATTAAATGCTTCCTTCTAAGAGAGCACTGTTTTTTTTTTTTTTTTACTTTGATGTGTGTCTTATTTTTCTTATTACTTATTCGGGAATTTTACTTTGTATTTTATCTTACAATTATAACTCGACAACAATCAAACATGTACATATCCATAATGCAAAGTTTTCAGGAAATCTGGTTATAGTAACTGTATCTGAAACTAGTCCAACGGTAGAACAAATTTTAGTGACATTGAGAGATCAGAAAGGTCTCAATGTCATTTAAAATTCTGTGGTTGGTTTCCTCGATACCTTTTATGTTTTAACCTGTCATATCTTCCTTATCAGAGACAAAATGCTAGAACTTAAAGTCCATAAATTCCGGTTGATGGTTGTTGTTTCTACAACTTGCCTATTCACTTGACAAATAAAAACATTGGAAGATCGGACAGGCCGAACCTACAATTTGAATCCTTTTCCTTAATTTTAGCCGATTTGTAAAACAACTGACACGTTTGGTCCTTTGTACTTACTTACTAAAGATGAACAGTTTTCTTAACATCATTATGATAGGATCTTTATATACACTTGTATGTCTATCCTACCTCCAGGTCAAGTTTTACTAAAAGATCAATACTTTATGCTTTTCAATTAACATGATAAGGTGGAGTCCGAGTGTCTTCTGCGATACATTTTGAATATAAAGCCGGTATTTAGACCCCTCCGTGCAAAGTAAAGACAACAGTGTCCAGAAATTCTCTTTTATTGTGTTTGTATCTTTGTCACCTTTAGTTAATGGCTAAAAGACAGGATAACGTTGATGCATTCAAGAACTATCATTTGAAATTGGATTAATTTTATTTTGATGAGAGCTAGTTGAATCTGTTCTTTCTGGTTTTCTGTAAATGTCATTTTATACCTATGAAACATTATCAGCAGTAAGGAAGCAACGCACTATTGTTAGAAAAGCTTTATTCCACTTTTGACAATGTCGCACACAATACATTTTGAATATATAGCTTGTACTTAGAGCCCTCCGTGCAAAGCAAAGACAAAAGTGTCCAAAAATTCTTTTCTTTCTGGTTTTCTGTACATGTCACGTTGTACCTATGAAACATTATTAGCAGCCAGAAAGCTACCAACTATTGTTTTAAAAGATGTATTCTTGTGTGCGCACATTGTTTCCAATCCGAAATATACTTAAAAGTTGAAGTAAAATTAAGAAACTAATTTTTGTTTTTGTCTTTTTTTTTACAAAGTATACCTATTACGTCATGATGTGTTGACATGGTAACTTGGTACATGCAAAATATGTTTTTATTATCAGGAAAAGATTATCTCAGCTATATTTGGCAAAACAAATCGAAATTTTTGGTCTTTAATGCTCTTCAACTGCGAATTTAATTCCCCCTTTTAACGTTTTGAATTAAAGCGGCACTGATGAGTCTTTTGTATTCGAAACTCGCATCTGGCGTACACAATTTTAATCCTGGAATCTATGATGAGTTTATTTACAACCACTGAGTCGATGCAACTGCTGTTGGAGGTTTCCTCCCCGAGAGTATTACCAGCCCAGAAGTCAGCACTTTTGTGTTGAAATGAATTATCATTGATATGGTCATAGTCATAAATTAACAGTTTATAAAAAAAATATCGAAATACTTAGGATTTTCTATACCAGAAATAGATTATCTCAACTGTATTTGTTAAAACTTTTTTGGTCTTCAATGCTATTCAAATTCGTACTTGATTTTGCCTTTTTATAATTATTTTGATTCGAGTGTTACTGAGGAGTCTTTTGTAGACGAAACGCGCATCTGGCGTACAAAATGTTAACCCTGGTATCTCTAATGAGTTTATTCTTAATACCCCGTATCTTTATAAAGTTGATACAAATTTAAGAATATGAATGGTAACTATTAATTTTCTAATAATATTTCGGTTAAATATTGAGTGATGCTTTAACCACGATAAGACTGATTGTGACATCTTTTGCATTAGATAAGTTGGACTGTACTAATTGCCATTTCAGTTTGAGAACATAGTTGTTTTAATGAAAGTTATCTCGTTGGCACTCACATATCTACTGCATCTCATACATATTTTAATATCTTCAACCAAAAGCAATATTCTATTTGAAATGAAATTCCTAAAATCTCTTTCTACTATAATACAGACAGGATCTTCAAATAGTGTTTATGGCCCAAATCGTCAGACGACTCCTTATTGGTCTTTCTGATTTTTAATGCCGATGTTTATCCGTTTTTGATATTTGTCTCTTTTATCTTGAAAACTATATTAGATAGTCAGATATTTTAAATAGCAAAAATAACTAGCAAATGAAAAGGACGATTTACAAGTAAGTCAACATGACCGAAATCGTCAGTCGACTCATTTGTGGAGTTCTTGCTACTAAATGACAAGTTTTACATATTTTTTGCATATTGCCTACAACTTTAAAACAATAAAAGAGAGATAAACACTTCAAAAACACCTTTTGAAACTGTTTACCATTTTGTTAGTTTGAGACAAAAACTTAAGATAGGAAGAAACTATAAACAGAAAAAAAAAATATCAGCAAAACATGATCAACAAAACCAAATAGAGATTTTTGTCATGAATTCTCTTTGAGAACATGATGTCGGAAAGTGTTCATTGTTGAAGATTCACTTAGACTTATGGGAGCAACACAGGCTCTCAAGAGTCCCTAGTTAGAAATTTACCTCTAATTTTACCACATCATTTCAGTACCAAAGTCTATGACAAACTAGACGATATCAATTTAGAAATTATAAATTTATTCAAACTTCACCCATATGCAGTATAGTTTTCTCAAACTCATACGATATCCAAGAGTTTACAGCAGCCACACAGCCTCTGATTAAAGGTGTCTAGGTAAAAAAATGATGAGCCGGTTTTTTTCAAAGAACACCTCCTCCTTTTTATTAAACAAAAATCATCAGAAAGTACATAAACCTAATAGATAAATATTCAGTGTCACAAATAATACCTGATTGTCTTAAGTTATAGATTATATGGGCTAACGTTTTTATTTGCTTTACAGTTTTCCCTGTATATCTTTTATTGTTTTCCTTTTGATAATTATGGACGTGGTTCTGTATTTATAAATCAAGCTTCGGGTTTTTAGGCTTTGTGTGTTCATGATGTAGAGGTGGGATTCGAACGCATGATGTTTTCATAGTGTTGTTTTCATTTCAAATATTCCCCTGTTTTTATATTTTACTTAATTCGGGATAATATATACTATGTCATCATATTTTACTATACTGTATGAACTATCAAATAAAAGTGAGGTCGTCTTCGTCGGATTTATTTGTATGTCTGTTTAAATTTTTATGTCAGTTTTGTTGTTTATCTGTGATGTATGTTTATTGTTATGGATCCCCCGATAATTGTCATTGTATTAATACAAAAAAAAACTATAAACTACTGTCATGCAGATGGGATGTCTGGATAGCTATTAAACCAGGTTAAACCCACAATTTTCTTCGGAAATTGTGTATACCAAGTCCGGAATATGCAGTTGTTTCCAATTCGTTACTTTGGTCGATACAGTCAAGCATTTTAGTTTGTCAGGTTTTATAAACACACACCCCTCCCCCCACCCTTTTCCCCTTTTTTTGCATTAATATTGAGTTCGGTTTTTTGCCATTGTAATGAATTTTTACTGTACACCTTTTTTTTCTGGAGACAAAGAAACGGAGATATGTGAGCCTGGAAGAAAGTATTTTTCGAAGGTAATACACACTTTGTTTACCATCCAACCTTTCACAATTTGTAAGTACGCTTACGATAAAAAGCTGCTATCACGATATTTATTTTGGAAACATGATTCTATATGCTGGAACAATTTTTTTAGCAAAAGTACTATTTTACATCCAGCGTTTTTAAGTTATGTTGTTTTTTTTTAAACAATCGTTGTGGACAGTTGTCTTTTAAAATAGCTTAAGTTAATATGACTTATTGATAGATAATTTAAATGACGTAACAATGTTCTATATCCTACATAATTAATTAAATTGCCTCTTTGTTTTGTTTCTGTGTCTTTAGGGTTTATCTGGTCCAGCAAATATACTCTGCATACATGTACGAATTCGGTAGCAGAAGTGAAATGTCCTTTATTCAACCATATTCATATTGAAAGTGTCAGAGATGAAAGTGGATGTACTAGTAATGGCACCAGTTCTGTCAAAACACACCTTATAACATCATGCGATAACAAACGCAAGTGTTCAACAAGGCACTCGACAAGTCTTTTTTATGACAGGTTCGTTAGTGTTTCCTATGTGTGTAAAGGTAAGGATAATTTAGCTTTTATTTTGATTAAACATGTGAAAACGGTCAACATAACAGAGTTACGGTCTCCAGACATGCACACAAATAGACATTGTAATATTTGTCGCCTTTGCTTACCTGTGGTTTAGTACCTAATGGTACCGATGCTCTTGGATGGCTCTCTCTGTTATTGTAGCGTCTGCTTTCAAGTATTCATTCGTCCAAAGTGGGGGATTGTGGGTACTTCCGGTAGTTCGTCCTAAGATGGTTTGACTCATTACCTACCGGATACTACACTCCCCCAATTTTATCAATAAAGATCCCCGTATGACTAGGGGTCCTCTTCGGGATTAATACACAATTAGATGTTTCCCCAGGCCCTTCAATCATAGTAAAACAATGTAACAGAACACATAACAATAGGAAACCTTAAAAACGTATTTACATTTATGTACACCCCATCAGTTCATTTGTGTAGCCGGAACCATTACATTGGCCGGAGCGGCTAAACCTGTCCCAGGTCCCCCAAGCTAAGAGTAGCCAGGGATGACCCGTGTCAGGCTTCACCCACATTCCTCCCAATGTGAATGGTAAAAATGGCCAAACAAGAAACAGCTTACCTTTTCCATGTTATGGATGATATATCTCCCCAATATCATCCCCTTTTATAAAAAATAGATCCGTATTCCCCTTTCCAAGAGGATAAACCTGCACGGCTGGCATGTCCCCTGCTTGGTTGATCCCCCTGTTCCCCTCCCAACAACTGGAAGTCATACTCAAACTGGACGGCCTGGGTTGGAAGTATCCCCTCAATGCCCTCCTTTTGAATGACTTCTTTTCCTTCCCTTTATGGATTGCCTAAAATCCCAAATATACCATTATTTTCTAACAGTGGATGCACTATGAGCAACTGCTGATTATGGGGAAATTCACAATGTCCTAAGAAAGCAATGCCAGGGTCCCATTGCTGTGACTGTTCTCCATTCATCTGAGCTTCTGCCTCGGCCTGCTCCACTCTTTCTGCCCAGTTTCCAACCTCCCTCAACATATCTGGTGTCCCTGCGGGCATCAAAACCAAGGGCACCCTTCCCAAATTTCATCTTTGAACACTCAACTTCTTTCAAAGCTTCAAACGTGCTTCCCATTCAAGACCAGACATTGTGGAGACCAAGAGGTCCGAGGCATCCCCTCTCTCTGAAAAACAATTGGGTCCTTGATTTTGTACTGCTATCATATCAATCCCCTCTGGCATGTGACATGCTGTTTGAAATGGATTGAGAATGAAGGACTCACCAACAGAAACTTTCTCTTGTAATATCCTTTGCCCCTGACCTGTGTCCCGGTGCTGACTGATCTCTTCCAGTAGGGTGTCTGTATGGGGTGGAGTTATGTTCTCAGAACTACCTTGATGAACTGCATTAACCCTGGAAGTAGGGGGGCTATCAAACATGAAGCCCTGTACTGGTTTTTGCTGTGAGTTAATCGTCTGTTTGAAAGATAGCCCCCCTGGGAGGTCCAATTGGTCCCCTTTGGCAGCACTTATTTGACTTATTGTACCTTTCCTAATCCTATTTGCATAGGAGGGGTGCTGGTTTATTTTGAGGTCCTTAATACTTCTCTGTATGGGGCCAGACTCAGACCTCTGGAGTCGACCCGTTTGAGTTTAACGGACTCTTGGTGTCCTCGAAAGTAAGTTTCTTGCCCCCTGGGTTAGGAGAACTTGCTCGCAAGAATTTAGGGCATTCCGTTTTAAAATGGCCTTGTACCTCATCACCGCAGTGGAAACAGCCTCCCCCTGGGGACACTGGGGAAGGACTCCCAGATGCTGGGCGGGCATTGTTTCTGACAACAAAAGTTAACCTCTGAATCTCTGACAATAAACTCCCCAGAGTTCCCTGTACCTTCCCTTTCAAAGTGTTAAACTGGGTTTGCAACTCCCTTATTTCCCTCGGGATGGAAGGCCCAGTGATTTCCGACTTGGTAATGGAACAGACCAGGTAATTGTTAAGCCCCCTTCCTCGGGTGTCTAGGCTGACACTTTTTACCTCCTTCCTGGAAGACCGGCCATAGATAGCTTGGTGATTATGCAGATGCCACCGTATTTTATCCACCGGGTCCTCAATGCTTTGGGGCTTAACATTGGAGGCCAACAATCCCGCCTCCTTGTCTGCGGCCCCTTGACATAACCTAATGACTGCCTGTTGATACATATGGTCCTCGGGCAGGTGGCGAAATGCTATAGTGGCGAGGAACAAGACTCTGTCGGCCCATTCCTCCAGGGTTTTGTCCCCACCTTGCCGGGCAACGTTGAACTGAACCTGGGCTGTTTCAGGCAACTCATAAAACCCAAAACGTTTGACCAATTTATGAACCAGGTCTTCATAGGTCAGGTCATGCCTTCTTTCTACCAGTAAGGCATAAAACTCTCTTAGTTTTCCGTCCAAGGACCAACACAACTGGTCCTTGCACTGACTGGGGGACCACCCGCTTACCTGAACCAGCAGGGAAAATTTGGCATAAAAGGCCTGCCAATTAGTTTTTCCATCGTACCTGAGAGTTCTTTGTAGGATTTGAGGTCTACCCCATTGGGGACCTCTTGGTTAGTCTTGGACTCTCTGGGTGTCTGCTCCCCCCAACTCCCTCCTGCCGCTCATAAGTATCCCGTCTTGTTGCCCCTTGGTACCCGATGCTACTGACATGCCTCGATCCTGGGATTTCACTTTCCCCATTAAAGTCCCGAAACCTTGCTGTCTCTTTTTCGGTATACCTGTTGGCTAGGCCCCCCATTTCCCTGTCGGTATCCCCAGGGTTACTGTCCCAAGGTGTTTCGCCCTCGTACCTATTATCTCTGGGTTGACTATACTGGGGCCTTTGCCTATCCCCTGTCTATTTTCTTCAGTGGAGTTAGCCCCCCTGTCCTGATAACCCCCGCTTTCTTCCCCGAAACCACGGTAAAGTTCCCACATTCCTGAAAGTCCTGGCTCCTCCCGAAAGGCGGGAAAGATGACCGAACTGACATCTCCTCCCTTGGTGTTATTTGCACTGGGGTCCTTAGCCCCCGACTAGACATAGCCTCTCCAACATAACCAATTGCTTCCCCAGGGGTAACATATCCTGGTTCCCCGGGACCCCTACCCCTAGTCTGTATTAAGCTCTCCATTCGCTGCACTTTTTCTCCGGTCCCCCTTTCCTCTTTTGCCCTAGGATCTCCCCTTCATCAAGCCCCCTATTATCAGACAAATTACTAAAATTCATGACCTCCTGGGCGGCTGGTGACAACCTTAAATACTGTATCTAACTCAGGTCCTCAATGTCAAGGACTCCTAGATCATCCCTTAATTCCCATATTTTGCCTACAATTTTAGGGCCCACCCCAGGAATGGATAACAACTGCTCAAAGGTGGCCGAATTAATGTTCACCCTTGCCATATGAATGTTGTTCGATTTGGAATGTTTTCGTGTGTGGTGTTGAGCAAGTAATTTTCAAGGATGCCAGATTTGTACACTGGTGCTTTGGAACTGTTCAATTTTACCTACCAGGTTTTGACAGTATATAACATGTATAATACACGGAAACTTTTCGATTGCAATTTCTCCTAGAGAACTCCACATACAATATGGGATCCCCAAACACAACAGCGTCGCCACTGTAACAAGTCGGGGTTCCAACCCAGAGTTCTCGGAAAGTTGAAAGTGACGAGAACAAGTTACAAAATAAACCCAACTTACTCTTTCTCCCCTGCTACAATAATAAAGTAACGGCACAAACAAAATTAAAAAAATCCTGCTGATGAACTGTCAGGAGCACCAACAGGGGCAATATGGCTAATAATATCGCCTGCTAAATTCCAATACCCAGGAATTTATCAATCAATCACATGGGGTTCACACCATTCCCTACAAGGGCCCCGCGATAGGCAAAGTGTGATACCTCGATAAAATAACCACTTCGTGACTGAAACACAGTCACAAAGTACAAACCCAACCCTATTGTTCCCACAAAACTCGTAAATTGCTACCTCAGAACAACTGAGAGTAGCAAACACTGGAAATTTGTGACCTGTCAGGGTTCACCAATGTCAAAATGTCGACTGCTGTTATGGCCCCTTCCCTTTTTTCATTTGGTCAGAAAAACGACCTCCCCGCTGAAAAAATCGACCAAAGGCTGCTCGCAGACGCCAATGTAATATTTGTCGCGTCTGCTCACCTGTTGTTTAGTACATAATGGTACCGATGCTCTTGGATGGCTCTCTGTGTTATTGTAGCGTCTGCTTCCAAGTATTCATTTATCCAAAGAGGGGGATCGTGGGTACTTCCGGTAGTTCTTCCTAAGATGGTTTGACTAAATACCTACCGGATACTACAACATTTTAGTATTATACATAAAAGAACTTCTGATAACTAAAAAGAGAAGTTTTTCATGTACCAATTAAAACCGTCAAACATCATTTAAGCTCAGCTTTAAGTAAATGGACCACAACAAATCTGTCTGTCCTTTAAATTAGTTATAGGTCAAATTTAGAATAACTTATTATTTGATTTTGTAACAAAGCATACGAAATAAAAGAATGATTTTTTTTTTGGACAGTAAAAATCATTTTACAATTAACACGTTTCGAAGCTCTTTGCTACACTTATATACAATTTTATTCGTAAAAGTAAAAGTTCAATGGTCTTCGTGTACTATGTTCATGGAATGATTTATGAAGTTGTTGTTTGCTTTACGTCCAGTGGCAAATATTTCATGCATCTTCATGACGAGAACATATCAATTTTAAATACCATAGGTAGGTCTTACAATAGGAGGTCGACAGTGAGGTTGGACGTGATACTTGGAATACCACAGGAAAATGAAGGTATATTGAATAAGGACAGCTGGTCACATCCGGACTCTTCAAATAATAAGTGCAAAAGTGTTTAATTTGCAGAGAGCGTTGATCTATGAAAAATATTCTGAAGTCGGCCATCGACATTTACGTGGAGTTTCCAATATAATTTAACGCATCTAATTTAGGTTAGATTCTTTCAGCTCGCTAGATAGTAACTGTGAGAATTCTGTATTGTTTATGATACTTGAGTTTCTTGTATGATATTATTTTCTACCGCTCTCCTGGTTGGTCTCGTGGGAGTGTGTTTGCCTTGAGAGCGGGAGGTCGTTGGTTCGAATCCTCACCGGGTCAAACAAAGACGTTACAATAGGTATTTGCCGTTTCAACGCTAACACGCGGCATTTAAGAGCAAAAGTACTGACTGGTCGGCTCGGAGTCAGAAATGTGTTCTGGTAGGTTGAAGTTTCTTTCTGCAAACTGTTAGCTTGTGAACTTACACGTTAAAAATACGGCTCAGCTTGTCGGTCTAGCACAAGGCAGGATTAATATTATATTTATATGTATCATCATTTATTTTACCGTCACTGTACAGTGAAGTGGTTTTCTTCTACTGGTTTATATTACACCTGCTTTAGTTTCCACCGATCGAAATAAAAAAAAAAAAGGCAGGTTATATTTTTCAACCGAACATTTGTGCTTGTTAGGATATATTTGACGGTAAATAAAATTAAATCAAATGTTCCTGTTGAGATATCGTTGACGGTAAATATCATTCAATTAACCCTTATTGAGCTTATTATTCGGTACATGTATCTTTCTATTATAGAAGAACGTAAGTTGACTCTTAATGGTTTGATTTGTCTGTGTCGTTGGGTTGCTGTGGCATTAAAGAATACCTTTATCTCCATTAATTATAAACCAAAGGATTGACTTGGGTATAGAAACATTGACTTCTCCCATCCGACAGTATACCCTTGCTAAAGGGGTGCGTCCGTTTGGCTTTTCAGATGTTTAAATACGCAGCTTCGTCCGGTCGAAATAGAATAGTCGTATATCCGATGCCTGGAAAGTGAGATGTTCACGCTTTCTACATACGTTAAATAACCATTTGAATAACTCTTTAAGGGGGGAATACGATCTACGCACAAGTTAAATGATTGAAATCTCTAAATATAAACAACAACAGAGGTCCGCTAAATCTAAAAATAAGTAGCATGGCTGATTTTAACACATGTTTCCGCCTTTTGCAAGGACAATTGTAGATAAAAAAAACTTAAGAAAAAAAAAAAAAAAAAAGATCAGTAAGACAATACCTTAAAAAATCCATGAAACGGTCAAAATAAGTTGAATTCATATAAACATTGTTGCCAACATTTTTTTTATCTATTTTTACATTTATGACAACTATACCAGATATAAGAAAAACTTGACACAGCAAAATTGTGTCACCTAGACGAGACTGCCGTCGTTGTACGTTTCAATGAGTTATGAGATATTTCCTCTCAATAAAGATGTTTTTCTGTTCTATTCTCCTCCTCCTACTTGGCTGCAATGTTACCCCTGACGTGGACTACGTTGTTTAATGTTAAAACAAAATTGAATGCAAAGACAAAAATTAGGAAAGAAATGCTAAAATTTACGCTTAAAAATCAAATATATAAAGAATAGAAAACCGTTTGAGACATTTATCAACTAAAGACTAATGATTATATATCACTAAATGAAGCTGATTTATTGATTGTCCCTTAATGTCCAGTGGTAAATGTGTCATGCATATTCAAATGCAAATTGAATCGACCTGACGAAAATGATAACAATTTTAGAGTGACATGTAAATAAGACAAAGCGTTGGCTAGAAGTAAAACGTATGCCGTACTAGATTCATTCAAATTGAACCATGATCAAAATTGTTACAGTGAGTTAAGCTATTAGCCCCTCCCCTTTTTTCTCCACGGTTGACAAATGCCAAAAACAAAACAACATGAGTTTACAATCAATAACGGCCTTTATAAGTAAATGAGATATGGACTTGTTTTGTAAATAAATTCCTTTTGCAGCCAACATTTGCCGGTTTCGGACAGGTTTGTATTTCCTTTTAAATATATACCGTCTAACCATTGACCCGAGATATTAAATCAACCAAAAGCATTTTTATTTCCTGAAATTGTAAATTATGGTATTTCGCTGGCGGTTTGTCTCGATCCTAATTGGATCCCTTGATTCTCAGAGGGTGTGTCTAATTAGTCATGCTCAATTAACTTTTAGTAAATTGAACCTAAACTTAAATACCTACAACGGGTTAATAAGTTAGTGGAACAATCAGTAAACAAAAGAGATCCATAATGAAATGAGATCGTCCCAGCGTATCTTAGATAATTATTTTGCTTTGAATAACAAAGAAAAATTCACGAACAGGTTTGTAAAGTTTATAAAATGGTCCTTTGAAACATTTAGACGTTAATGTATATGTTATTTGTCATGGAAATATAAACCTGCTCCTGTTATGAACATTCGTTTCAGTAATTAAGTCGATTGGTAATTTTAGATATTCATATCCGGGAGAGCATTGTTTATTTACTAGTTGATATTTGGTTTTACTCTGGCTTTTAGTAATATGAGTAACAGCGAGCACTTCTAGTACGGTCCTTTGTGTCTTTTGTCTTTTTGATATTTTATTGTTTATTCTAGGAAAGATCTGAATCAATACTTTCTAACTGATTTTACATTACCTTCTTCAATCTGTTGTATTATTACAAACCCTGTCATGGGTTAGGGGACGGTTGCGCAATCAGAACATGTTAAACCCCGCATCATTCTTTATACGGTTGTCCCATGCTAGAACCATGTAATTCAGTAGTGTTCGTTGTTTATGCCTTAAGAGTGTGAATGTCACTTTGGTATGTTTCGCCTCTCATTTGCTGAGTACCATATATGTTCGTTAATTGGGGAAGTATAAATAAGGCCGTTGTGCTTTCTCCTTTGAATTGTTGCCATTTCATCATACAGGACCTTCCATAGCTACCTTATGGTAGGGTATTGGTACTTGTCAAAGGACGACGGTGATATATACTTCGTTTTGATGCTAATTAATCGACGACACTCTTTGTTGTATTACTTTAGGGGCATTAGACATACATGATTTCTTTCACATGTGTGTGTAACGCCCCATTCTATGATTTGATGTTTAATATTATTATCTTAAAATAAGCACAGATGATATGCATCCTCATTTCAGAATCAACAGATTCTCCAGTAACAGAGAGTACACAAAGCACGTCATCAGGTTAATAGTTTTGTATTATACAAATTATTTTGGTATTTATAAAGTTTAGTTTTAACTTAAGATATAACATATGATTGAAAAAAACAAAACAAAGAGAACAAAATAACGAACTAAATGCTTGTACTTTAGCTGAAAGCATGCATACATGTAACCTATAACAAACATGGTTTTCCAAAAAAAAAAAGTTTGATCGACGGTTTATCAAATAATTGTCTTGTCATTTAAAAAGCATAATACGATGACGACGACGACGACAATGATGATGATGATGATGATGATGATGATGATGATGATGATGATGACGACGACGACGACGACGACGACGATGATGATGATGATGATGATGAAGATGATGATGAAAACATTTCTACTTTGTACGTAACCATCCCAACTCCGAAGCTACCAGTCCTTGCTACAACTCTTTAATAGCAGGTGTTCAGCGAAGAAGCACTTGCCATGGCGGGGTTAGAACCAACAACATCATACACACTCCAGGCTAGCAAGAGATTAACGAATCTTCTCCATTATGCAACAGCGATTGTGGCGTTATGCATATCGTCAGGTTAAGTATTTTGTATGTTTAATTTGTATCAATAAACAATTAACCTCGAATTTATACTACTTTGTGCCATTTATTTCTTCAGACAAAGAACTTGACATGACAACCATCTCAGCTGCATATGTTACTGATGAAAGTAAGTTACTAGCAAATTATATTCAAACTATGAGAATATTAATAATTGAATATGATAAACTGATGGTACGTAAGTGAATTTGTCCTCATTGAAACCGAATACAAGAGCTATGGTCAAAAACATACGCCTAGAGGTATTAGTAAAACTAACAAAAAACAATGCAGTGTAAACAAACTAGTATTCGATGAACGGAAAGTGCCAAGCAAAACATCGTTGATTGATGAATTCAAACCAATGGTAAGTCAATGATTTTTTGGGATTTGTCGAAGGAACAGAACATACATCAACAGTTTTATGTTTTCACAAAAACTTGGGTTGCACTGTACACATTGTCGGCAAGATTGTTAAGAATAAAATGAACGAAATTCGGAAGAGACACAATGTAAATATAAAAGCATGATTTAATGGATCTTTGCGAAAGTATCTGAAAAAAAAAAGAATGACAACTTGTTTAAAGTATTATTGTTTTCCTAAAAATCAGTTTTTCTTACAATAGGTGACATGCTGCCTATGTTTAGTTTTGATAATGATAGCAGAATAGAAATTAACATGGATTCTCTGTAAATATCAACCATGCCAGATATAGGGTGTGGCACGCATACTCTCAGAAAAGCTTTAAACTTTGTCAGTTATCACACTTTTATGTATAAATGAAAAATAATATTGATATTGTTGCTATTGACCATGGTTGCCATGGTAACAGGATATTCTAATTTTACCTTCAAAATTGCTCCTTTTCAACTATGAAATAGGTCTACTTTGGGCATTAATATCCACTTAAATGGCAATATATTGGTTAAAATACCTATTATTTATATGAATATCATTATAAATTGATATAATGACTGAATTTAAGAATATAAAATATTTTATGTTACCCTCACTTGATCCTTGGATACATGGAAGAGTTCAGCAGGTATACGTAATACCCAATTTAGACAGTTTTTGAGGATGTATAGCAAACTTACGCATCCATGTTGGAATAAGACATTATACTTTCCATTGAGGCAACATATCATAGTTTCGATATATGGAATAAAATTCTTGGGTATCTTGTTTCCAAGGGTGGTAACCATGGAAACAAAAAGTTAAAATTTCAAATTTTTTCGGTTTCTTCATTTTAAAATGTAATTAAAGTTAATCAATAACTTATTTAATCTTACATTACCTTTTATTTATTATTTACAGAAGAAAAACAACTTAATAACAAATAATAGGTCTGTTGCTATGGAAACAGGGCTTTCCAAATAGCAATTTTAGCCGAAAATTGTAAAATTTGTAAAATCTGCAAATTTAGAAAAAACAGAAGATTAAATCAAGTTAAGAATTAAATTGGCATTATACAGATTAAAATTCATGTTCAACTTAAATCTGGTATTGAAAATGGTTACCATGGAAACATATGGAATATATCTGAAGATCTGCAATAAGGTCTAACGTGTCAATTTGTTTGGACGAAAATCAAAATCAACACTTTTGCCTGTTGCAATAAATTTGAAGTGTAAACAAATGCTTAAAATGTCTCATGTAAACATTTGCACTGGTTTCAATGTTGTCATGATGTTTTCTATAGCCTTGATATGCTAAAAAAGACAATGCTATTTCACAGATTTTAGTTGAAGCAACCATTTTGTCTTAATAAAAATTAAAAAAAATATTTGATGAGTATTTCAACAAAATAGATTT
Source organism: Mytilus coruscus (assembly GCA_017311375.1). NCBI lineage: Eukaryota > Metazoa > Mollusca > Bivalvia > Mytilida > Mytilidae > Mytilus > Mytilus coruscus. The sequence goes on along the minus strand of JAASAO010000910.1, from coordinate 24,292 downwards.
AAGAGATAAACAAAAGTCATCTTACAAAGATAAGAGCCTGTACATGTGACAATATAAAATTTGAATTGATCAAAAATGCCACCTGTAATTTTGAGGAATAACATAAAGTGACACAGACAAAATAAAGTTTTTATTTATAAATAATGCAGTCAATATTTACAAAGACACAAATATTTGAGCCAGAGCTTTTTACATGTATATCATAAAATAACTGTATACAGTAGTTAAACATAAAACTTTATCATAAACTTATCTATAACTGTAGTTTAACATTAAATTTTTCCTTATTTGATGTATGACAGTACTGGAAAATTTTATAAACAAAATGAAATAAATACCTTTAAAACATATTTAGCTAGGATTTTGATTAAAATCATAACAAATTTACATTATATGCTAATCTTTCAAATAGTGATTCATTAATTTTCATAATTTTCAAAAATATTTATGCAACATTGAGTGATTCAGGAACTTGCAAATACCACTAAATGAAATGTTTTCAAACATCAATAAAATGATCCGCAGGGTGCAGCTTGATACGACCGCAGAGGTCGAACTCTGAACAATTGGGGCCAGTATGGGCACAACATTCAAGCTTGATATAGCTCTGAATTTGGATTGTGATTAAATATTTGACACAGCATAGGTTTCTGACACAGAATGAATGTGGTCTAATGAACTTAAAAAATTTAAATTTACCTATTATGGTCCAATATCCAAAATCTAAATACATGGATTGATTCAGCATATCAAAGAACTCCATATGTTCAATTTTGTTGAAATCAAAGAAAGTTTAATTTTGGACCCTAATTTGGACCAACTTAAAATCTGGGCCCATAATCATAAATCTAAATACATGTTTAGATTCAGCATATCAATGAACCCCAAGAATTCAATTTTTGTTAAAATCAAACCAAGTTTAATTTTGGACCCTTTGGACCTTAATGTAGATCAATTTGAAAACGGGACCCAAAATTAAAAATCTAAATACACGGTTAGATTCGACAAATCAAAGAACCTCAATAATTCAATTTTGATGAAATCAAACAAAGTTTAAGTTTGGACCCTTTGGACCTCATGTGGACCAATTTAAAATGGGGACCAAATTCCAAAAACTTAATACACGGTTAGATTCAGCATATTAAAGAACCCCAAGAATTCAAGAATAAAACCCCATTGAAATTGGAAAAGAAATAAGCAATTTATACAAAGTATTAGAAAAGAATTGTTTTGGTCCCTTTTGTCCCTAATTCCTAAACAGTTTGGGCCATAACCCCAAAAATCAATCCCAACCTTCCTTTTTGTATGGAACCTTGTGATACAATTTCAGAAAGATCAATACACTTACACACAAGTTATTGTCCGGAAACTAGAAAATACTTATTTTGACCCTTTGGGCCCCTTGTTCCTAAACTGTTGGGCCATAACACCCAAAATCAATCCCAACCTTCCTTTTGTGGTTTCGAACTTTGTGTTTAAATTTCATAGAGATTCATTTACTTAAACTAAAGTTATTGTCTGGAAAGTAAGTGTCTTCGGACGACGCTGACGACGACAAAGTGATACCAATATACGAACGCAAAATATTTTGCGGTCGTATAATAAAAGGTGCGACAATATTTGGCTTATATTTTATGGAAATTTGAACTTTAAAATTTTGATTAAATCTTGTATGTCTATCTTAAAGCTCAGGAAAGGACAAAATTAAAATACAAGACGATTTTACTGGTTATACCATAAAAGGGCCTGTCTGCAAGTTTACCTGAAAACCATTTGGTTTTGGTCAATTTTCCTATTCATTTTTAACTAGATAATTTATGATGATGTTTTTTTTATAAAGTTAACACCTTTCATGTCAATATTTCTGTGTTTTCTTTGCAAATTTTGAAGACTAATAGCATTTTCTACTTTTGGACTGTAAAATCTCTATAAATGATCATTTTATTTCAAAGATATTTTAGTTCACATTTTATAGATGCTAAACAATATAATTTTGTTAAAATAACCTGATTAGTGAAACATTTCATTTTCATTGGCCGAAAAAAGGCCCTTAGCACACCTCCTACTTTAAACAAAAGAATTAAAACTAAAGAACATTTTGACTGTTATTTGATTCCAAAAGTACTTTATATTTTCTTTTCTGTCTTCTTCCTCTGCTGCTACATAATCTTCAGAACTAAGTTTTTCTCTTTCTGACTAAGTCGGGATAAAAACGAAGCAATTTGTATTCCTGATAAAAATGCCCTTTTGTACATGTTGCATAAAGAGGAATTTCTCATCTCATCAGCAGCCACTGAAGAGTCTACCTTGTTACCAGTCACCTTCCCAATGTCAGATTTTCAGTCATATATATAATATATTGCCTTAGTTGTTGACTTAATGTGACTCTGGATTTAGTGACTTTGATGCCCCATCCCATTTGAAGAACTTTATCTTAATTAAGTGCCAATGAATTATTTGTTGATTCTAAAGATATGGATTTTGAGGCTGAAATTATCTTATCTGCATACAATCTTTTGCTTTTCTGATATTTTCATTTTACACCATTTAACAAACAATTGACTATGAGGACATGCTCATCACTACTGCTGATGTTGAGAATTCTCTTGTGAAGATGTCTTCGGGACATTTGAAAACGATAATTCTTGCTTCCTTAGTACATGTAGTAGTACACTTTTCTCCATTTCCATTCTCTGAAAAAAACAATTAATAAAACATTAAAGCTGTCACATAAAAGCTCAACATTTTGTGTACCTTGAAAAAATCAATTTGATGAGGCCTCTTGTAACACTTCACAGCTAAAAGTATATTTTAGTTTAACAATGAATGACTGAAAATTTTATTAAGAAATAATTACTTTAAATACATTGAATAAAGCATGGAAAAACAAGGAATGTGTCAAGGAGACAACAACTTGACCAAAAGCAGCCAAAGACCACAAATAGGCCTACAAATTAAAGCAGCAAGAAATCCCACACCCAGGGATGGGCTAGAGGTGGACATAAAGACTAATTTATTCTAGTTCAGAATATATGTCTAATAAGAATAGTAGTTATATCGACTAACCTACTACGAGTTACATTGTTCTATTTTTACAGCTAAAAAATGTACTTGAAAAACAAATTGCAAAAAAAAATATTTTATACCTGAAAACTGAGCAATCTGTTCAAGGCATCCTGCTTTAAGGAATTACAAATAGAAGAATCAAGTTTGACTCAAATAAGCTTGTTCACTTTTACATGTTTCCTGACTACATGTATCTTCTAGGATTAACAATGGAACACTTTTAACTGGAATTGTCTGAAATAAAATCAAAATATAAGGAGAAAATAACAATAAAAATTCTTTACTACATATATTTGTTTTAAAGTGTGTATAACAATGAATAATTGTATTAATCTTCATGTCTTTCAATTAAAGTGATATAATATTTTTTAAATAAATCATTGTTTTTATTGTATTTCAGTAAATTGTTTTAAATGCTTGTATTTTGGACTTATACATGTAAATGAAATAATGGGAATGTGTCCATGGGACACAGATGATACCCCGCTTGCATATCATATAAAGTTATAAAGTAACATAACTGAAGAACAGTAAAAGTGACACTACCCACATTTGTTCTTTATCTAAATTTTGTGGTAATAAGGATTATGTATAAGTTTCATAACATTTGGTAAAGGCAAATTTAAGTTAGAGAAGGAAACAAAAATTCAGCAATTTTTCCATTTTAAAGGGCATAACTCTAAAACTGTTAAAGTGACGCTACTACAATTCAAACTTGATCTGTGTTTTGTGGTAATAAGCATTGTGTATAAATTTCATAATATTTGGTTGAATCAAACTAAAGTTAGAAAACGAAACAAACAAAAAAACAGTATTTTTCCATTTAGAAAAGGACATATCTTTAGAATAATTAAAGTGACACAACCAAAATTCGAATTTGATCTGTGTTTTGTGGTAATAAGCATTGTGTATAAGTTTCATAACATTTGGTTGAGGCAAACTAAGGTAATAGAACAGAAACCAACCTTGGGACGTACATACAGACGGACAAGGGTTAAACTTAATGCCATGGCGGGGGCGTAACAATTTGAGTACATGTACTATCGAATGAAACTTTCAGTTTTAGTTTTATTCATTTAACAGTATAATAGACAGTTAAAGACTGTTAAGTACTTTTCTTTAAAATCTTAAAGTGCTTTCATGTTTAGGATAATTGTCCCCATGTTCAAGGTATTTGTTTTCAGTTTTATGTTTATTCCAATATTTCTGGTTAAGAATATGTATTGCCATGTTTTATTTATTGGATGTTTATTCCAATTGTTCCTGTTTAGGATTTTTGTTTTCAATTTCAATTGAGTTTCCTATTTTCCATGCAACAGATATTTATTCCTATTTTTCATGTTAAAGACATCTATTCCTTGATTCATGTTAAAGATATCTATTTCCACGTGTTATGTTAAGGATATTTATTCCATGTTTCATGTTAAGGATATTTACTCCCATGTTTCATGTTAAGGGTATTTATTGCAATGTTTCATGTTAAGGATATTTATTTCTATGTCTCATGAAAAGGATATTTATTCCTAGGTTTCATGCTTGGGATGTTTATTCCCATGTTTGATGTAAGGGATATTTATTCTCATGTTTCATGTTAAGAATATTCATTCCGATGTTTCATGTTAAGAACATTTATTCCTATGTTTCTTACTAGGGATGTTTATTCCTATGATCCATGTTAAGGATATGTATTCCCATGTTTGATGTTAAGGATATTTACTCCCATGTTTCATGTTAAGGGTATTTATTGCAATGTTTCATGTTCAGGATATTTATTTCTATGTCTCATATAGGATATTATTCCTAGGTTTCATGCTAGGGATGTTTATTCCCATGTTTGATGTTTGGGATATTTATTCTCATGTTTCATGTTAAGAACATCTTTTCCCATGTTTCATGTTAAGAATATTTATCCCTATGCCTCATATTAAGGATATTTATTCTCTTGTTTCATGTTAAGAATATTTATTCTCATGCTTCATGTTATTGATATTTATTCCCATGTTTTATGTTAAGGATATTTATTATTCCCATGTTTTATGTTAAGGATATCTATTCCTATGATTTAATTTAGGTCTGTACAATATTAGGATGTTTATTCACAATTTTTCTTATAAATGACAAAGCTTGTTTGAGTCAGTATTTTTTAGCCTCCTTTACTGACATAAATACTAGTATCAGATCTTAGAGAGGGCAGATTTAAATATTCCAGTGAAAAAGTGTGAAAATTTGGGGTAACCCCTTGTTTCTTTAATTGGAAGTACTGGAACTACTACTTTCAAATTGTACTAAATCTACTGCTGAATCCTCATTAACAGTGTTCTACTATTTACCTTTCTTATTCTTTTGATTGGACCTGATCATCTAAAGCTGTGACTTGATCTATTTGAAAAGAAAATGAAAATGCATATTTGGACAGTGAAGTCTGTATTTCTAATGAAAATCCAAAAGAAAAATACTGATATGTGCTTAAAAAGCATGCACAAGCCACATTTATATCAGAACTTTAGCTAACTTTAATTATTTAAAGGACAACATATGCAACTTAGGAGATAAACTGTTGTGGCATAGATTTCAACAAGTTAAATTCATTTTATGTCTTCAGAATGTTTTTCAAAGAAATGTACACATCAATTGTAAAATCATTACCATATATCACTGTCTATAATACAAACCTTATTAACATTAATAAGTTGAGATTTTGCACTGCTTTGTTTTGGCAATCTAGTAACATTTTCTACAGTCTCTGCAAATACATGTACCTGGAATTATAAGAGAATCAATAACTGTTTTACATAAACATTTTATGACCATGTGTTTTAATAATTTTCAATTAGAATTTATTTAAAAGTATATACTTCATTTAACTTCACTAAAATGTATGTGGTTACATTTTGACAAGGTCAGCACAGCGTCTTAATTCAAATATACAAAAGGAAGCATAACCTACCATACATGTAAATGTGCTTGACAAACTTTCATATTTGCATTCATATCATAATTAAGTGACTTAAAACCCACTCAAAAAGGTCCTTATAGAATTTTAGACTTGTAATTGTTAGATTATTTTTACAAAGGTGTATGAATAAAGGCAAAATGTACTTCCTTGCAAGGAACTGTATACAAAGCAAACATACACTTTGAGTTTGAATGAAAGAAATTTGATCATGGAAATAGGTTGAAAAGTCAGTGAAAAAACGAGTTCAGATATTTGAAAAGTTGGTCAGCATTTCCCCTGGAAAATATTCTTTTGCAACCTTCATAAGATTGGACAAAGAAAGAACTTGCAAAGAAATGGGACAGCTCCTTATGCCTAAAGGAACATATTTCTTTGCAAAAATAGACATTTATAATTTAGTTAAAGATATGCTTACCTGTTCCAAGTTGTAGAACCAGTCCATGAAGTATATTTATAGTTTCCACATTAGACAGTTCTCTGTCAGATCATCTTTTAGCATCAGACTGTTAATGTCACGGGTGTTGATAAAAACGGAACTTCACTTAGTTCTCCTTTTTCTTTTCATTGTTTCCAAGTACATTGAACAATGGCTTGAACATATTTGTAAATTACATGAAGGCGACGGAGCAGACCACATTCTGTACAAACGGCAACTTGTTCATCATCACATGTTCCCTAAAGTTTGTTATGACTTTTATGTCCTTTGAACATAGTAAAGGCTTATCATTGTTATAAAATTGACGAGCCATTATGAAACATGTATACAGATATATTTAAAATTAGATATAAAGTGTAAAAGATATTGATTAAAAGAAGCAAAACATGTTGCAGACGTCTGTCTCCATTCTTGTCTAGATAAACAAATGACTTTTCTATTTTTAAAATTTGGTGAGTTCTTAAAAGGAAATAACTCTTGTAAATTTCAGGCAATTTTGACATTTTTATCCAATTTTATGAAAAAATCTAATTAGCCCCAAAATGTTTTGCATAAATGAAAATATCAATCTTTTCAATAAAAGCTTTTATTTAGTTTATTCAGGAATGGATGCGTTTTTGCATAAATTAGGAAGAAAGTTGGTTCATAATTGCATTAAAATATGCTAAAATTCATACTACTAACCTAGATTAAAAATGTCAATTTCAGTTTAATATCAGAAAAAGTGTAAAAATGTCATTGAACAAGTAATTAAAAGAATTTGATATAATATAAACTGCATCAAACATATTATGCTGTATATAAGTGACTGTAAGCCGAGAATAGCAAAAATCAGCTATTTTCTACATTTCAAAGCCTGTTGCCATGGTAACCATACATAATTCAGGGTGACATGTACAGACTTTTTTTCATAATTTATGTCAATGGTTGTTGTCAGAAAGTTTCAACAAAATCGGTGACCACCCGTGCCCAACTTTGGTTAATGGTTACAGAGAATGGGTGTTAAACATCATACGCTGGAAAACACGGTGTATATGTGTAGTTATGGATGGGATGATCATGATGCTGGTGTGCTGTGTAAAACGTTGAACAAAACCTGGACAGGACATGCTAAAGTTGAAGACAAACTGTTTGACTTAGAGACTGCTCCCTATTCCTTGCATTGTGGTGGACTTGAAACAAGTTTGTTTGAATGCAATTATACGAAGGATGAACAGGGTTGTAATACAACAAAAGTAGCTGGTGCCAAATGTTGTCAAGGTACATAAATGTTTGTCAACTTTTTTTTTAATATAGTTAATTCATTATGGCTAGTGTAATAATACGTCTGACAATTACATGACGGCTACTTTTATAAAAAAAAAACCAGTAGTTAACCGATAGTAGCGATTCCGTACATGTAGTAAATATAAAATGAGACTTACTTATGTCACTAGGTCACAAAGCTTTTCTGGACTGATCGTCAGCAGGAACTGAAAGTCATATTTTATAGTTATTAATATCCTTAAGCTTTATATTTCGGTATTTTTGTTATTTTACTTTTTATATGCATGATCTATTTGCTGTTAGCAGTCACAAATCAATTAATTCTCGTATTTGTATTTATAATTTTAGTTTTCTATCTCAAATATATTAAGGGAAAACTTGTGAATGCAGAATTTATTAGACGTTTTTCCTCTTTTTCCTTAGGAACAGGTAGACCAGGAGAATGTGTCTCTACTATGATTTCCTCATTAAAATCAGACTCGACAACTATAGGTACGTAATACTTAACCTCATTTAGTGACCCCTACAACTATCAAATACTATTTTAGTCCGAGTACAATATTTCAAGTAGCAGTTAAACTTTGGTTTTACGTTTTCATCTTATATGATAATTGTTACGAGTAAAAATATGTGTATAATTCAGTTGGCATGCGCCAGTTTAAAAGTATACCTTCATAAAAAAACATCGCATTGTGTGAGGTGTGCTTTTTTTACGCAAGAGCTCTTTACTAGATTTATCTTCAGTAGGGACGCTCCAAGCCGAATATGTGAACACCTAGAATGTATAACAACAAAAACAGTTGAAGACAATGATCTTCATTGAATTGTAACGTTTGGTCTGCCTTTTTTTTTTTTGGTTGTTGTTACAATAAACTGACAAGTAGTATGTACGATTATTTCATCGCGTGATCTTTTACAAGAACATTTATTTTTAGTCTAAATAAAAATGTCTGCATTGTGCATAAATAATTACCAATTGGTGTAAAACAAAGATTAGTTATCAAAAAAATGTTGACTCATTTTCATGTTGGGGTTTGTGAATACATGTTGGAATAAAGAGGACGTAATATTCAAGACTTTTTTTTACATTTTCGTCATCAATAAAGGTTTAAAAGTTCACATTTGTTTTAGATTAATGATATAACTAACTTCCATCTGATGAGTTAAGCCTTTTCAACTGATTTTTATAGTACGTTCTTATGTTGTACTGTTATATCACTGTCCCAGGTTAGGGGAGGGTTAGGATCCCGCTAACATGTTTAACCCCGCCACATTATGTATGTATGTGCCTGTCCCAAGTCAGGAGCCTGTAATTCAGTGGTTGTCGTTTATTTATGTGTTACATATTTGTTTTCGTTCATTTTTGTACATGAATAAGGCCGTTAGTTTTCTCGTTTAAATTGTTTTACATTGTCATTTCGGGGCCTTTTATAGCTGACTATGCGGTATGGGCTTTGCTCATTGTTGAAGGTCGTACGGTGACCTATAGTTGTTAATTTCTGTGTCATTTTGGTCTCTTGTGGACAGTTGTCTCATTGGCAATCATACCACATCTTCTTTTTATATTCATACAACGGCAACCAAACACCAGAGGACAATGCAGTACAGGGCAAATATTAAGCAATCGAACAGGCATTACGTCCAACAAGATAAATAAAAACAGAAAACACATAACACATAACACCGTAGCTAAGGTAAACGAAATTCCTACGATGTAAAATGTTAAGGTGGTAAGCGTTATCCTTCAACCAAGCTGTTGTAACCGTTCTGTCGAATAAGCAAAACTTATGTTTACAGGTGAAATTTCGTTTGGGGTAAAATCGGTTATTGGTAACGTTATTCCAAATACTTATGATGTCTTAAAAGGCCATTTCGATTTATTGCTATGACGCCGATCTACGACGTCATAACACCGAAACCATTTTTGCAGTTGGACTTTAATAAATAATTATCTGCTCAGCTTTGATACCCGATCTTGGAACTTATTCTATCATTACTTTAGGAAATTATTGGTACTGTTTTTGCACCTACAAACACACAGAGGGTAAGAATGTGTATACATGCAACACATTTTAGTCGTCAGTGAAGATTTCATGGAAAATTGGGTCTCAAAGTTGAGAGAAATTAGCTCTCAAAATCTAAACGAAAAAGTTACTTGAGCGATATGACGTCGCAAAAAGGCGTTACAGGGCAAAAATAGCCTTTCAAGATGTCATACAAATTTTGACTAGGGTAACGTATGTGATCAAACAATTAGCCGGCCAAAGTGATGTGTAAACTGTTGAAATGTACGATTATTTGATTTTTCATTATTGTTCTATATTATCATTTTTTTCCTTTAAAAGAATTAGTTTCAAACCATATCAATGAACAAACTATATTTACAGGAGTTGCTGTAGGAATACCTGTAGCTCTTATTGTAGTGGTCGGCATCATCATAATTATTGTGTTCATCCGGCGAAGGTATGAAAAATGCATATTATAATTTGTTAATCAGGGGCCAGTTTCACGAAGCTATCCTAAGACCTGTCATAAGATATATCTTAGGACAGGTCTTATGATCCTCTTATGACTATATTAGGACATATCTCAGACTTCGCCTCGAAGCTGTCTTAGGACGATCTTAGCAAATTTATTCTAAACCTGTCACAAGTTATTTAAATTTCAAATATTAACATGGGTTTATGGAAAAAATCATTTAAATGTAGTATGCCTTTCCCATAAATTACTAAACGCATTGATTAATATAAGTAGATAATTTGCAAAAAATTTAAAAAAATCTTATTTATATAAATAATCTATTAATAATACACCAATATGCATATGAAACTTTAAATACAAATTTGAGAAAAAGAATAAAATGATGACATTTTGTTTTGTACAAGTGAGTTGAATTAAATTTGTCACTGTATCGGTTATAATAAGGTTAAAGGATAAAATCGTGCATTCTTGATATCAATACAGCGAATGTTCATTGTTGACAAATCATGATAATCCGCCAACCTATAAAGATTTAGTTATGAGTAGGAAAAGGAGAATATATAATTAGATAATAATAAGATAATTTGCAAAATTAATATTTAAAATGAGTGTAATTTATATAAATGAACTTATGACTATCCTAATATCATCATAAGATACCTCCCGTGTAGTCCTAATTTTATGACCAACTTTAAGAGATGTCCTTATTTAGGACCATTTTGTGAAACCCACTTAGGAGTAAGATATGTCGTAAGACCATCCTAAGACATGTCTTAGTCCTAAGACAGCTTTGTGAATCTGACACCAGATTTTGTTCTAACAACATTTCCTACAAAACGTACATGGATGATGGCAATCGTAGTATAATATTAGTTACACAGTGTGCTAGTGACCTAATACGATGTATAATGGGTCAATAAATTCCACATGGGTCTATACAAAAACAAAGGCCAACAATAACAACTTGTTTGTTTTTAATGTGTTTTCTGCATTTATTTCAATCGTTCATTATCACTTTTTTCGGGAAAAACGTTTCAGATTTTTCTTCAACGCCGTGTTGTTTTTATAAAGGGACGTACCACCACTACTAATCATGTATTTAAATAAACCACGCCTATTAACCCAAAATTAAATATACGCGGTTTTCACGCGGTCGCTTTAACCAATGATAATCATAGAAATGTATAGGAGGTAATATAAATGTATATTCAGGGTTACAGGTTACCATATTGCATTACATTAACCTAGGCATTATTCATAGGGAACATAAAAAACAGAAAACAGTAGTAGTCTATATATGGTGTGTTGGTATACATAAACAGATTTTCTTATCAATGCAAAATGGCTTTAACGATGTATTGCCATTCAACAGTAAGATTTTATTCAAACGTTTGTGGATAGGACTTCAAACAAAGCGATAAAGTTTGTTCGAAATGGTGGTCTTTCACCCGTGTAAAATTTCGTTAACAACCCAAGATTCGCCTTGTAAACGACACTACATCCTGAAGGGCAGTTTATTCCCAAATAGATTTCAAATTTTCATTAAACAACAACAGTTTTGGTAATATTTTATTTAAGGTATCATTTCGTGTTTTTCAAAACATCATATTGTCGGTAAAATATTAAGATGTTGCCCTTCTAACCAATGTCAAGTAAAATCAATATGTTGATATCGTACTGTCACATATTAGAACTATTTCGAACCAAGTGTACTCATGACCACTTTACACTAGTTACATGCGCATTCGACCAACATACACTCGGTGACCCAATTTCATTATAATCATACCTTCCACTTTGCTCCGTAAGATGTTTTGTCGATTGTGTAAGATCTCAAAACACGCAATAATTGTTCAGGTTCGAATGATATTTTGTGAATATTCCAATCAACCAATGATTTTTGGTCACAGTCTTGTATTTTGATTACAATGTTTTTTTTCACAAACATTTTTGCTATTTGATAATTAAATGTAATTTTGCCGATTGTGTCCTATTTCCGATTGTGACATTTTAAGATAAACATAAAAAGATATGGTATGATTGCTGTTGCCTATGTTTATAATTAATTCCTAATGTAAAACACGAATAAAACAACGAAGCTTTACTGTATTGCTATGTATTGGGTTGGTAAACAAATCTTAAAATTTGGACTAACGTATACTCGGACTATTACGGAAATGCATCGCAGTTTACCAGACAATATTTATGATAGTATAAAGTAAAAACATATCGATTTGAAATGATGCGTCAGTCACTGAACAGAACTCCTTATGTGATGTACTCTAACGGAGCAGGGTGAAGGGTCTGATTCGAGATTGTCAGTGGCAACACACCATGACAGAAATATGAAACAACAACAAAAAAACATAACATAACTTGTAAGATCTGGTATTAAAAAAACTTTTAGATTACTATACAGAAAAGTCAAGCCAGATCTTCCACAGGTATCCAACAATACTTATCACTCTATGTACAATTAAAGCGCTCAAACTGATACCAATAAAAGATTATTCAGCGTAAACTAATATTGTGTGAGTATTCAACAGGATTATGATAAACAGAACTGTTTAAATATTATGTTGTTCGGTTACAGTTATGTGCACCATCTTAACATGAGCAGGTCTATTTTTCGAGTGGTATGATCTGTTGTATTGTCCAATATTTTAGGCGATTCATGTCATGCCTTTTGAGTATTTGTTTTGTCACAATAAATTGCAAATGTTTAGAACACAAAGCTCAACAATTCACCATGAGTACAGTTGCTCCGGGAAGAAGTGTCTGTTCTACTAGTGAAACCCGTCATGAATTTGAAAGATATCTTTGATGAATTTAGTACAACAAGTTAATTTTATGCATCGGCGGTCGGTGTTGTAATTTTTCAAAACTCCAAATTGTACAATTTGTTAGTGTAAATAACTCACTGTTTCAATGATCGAACCTCTTAAAACAGAATATAACCATTCACACATTAAACTTACGAATGATTGTTTATGTATGACAACAATTTGACTGTATTGTTCAATGTACCAAACTAACGAAATATCTAGTTGGTACTATCAAGCGTGTTTGTTATGTTATAGTTAATTGATGACAAATAAAACAATTAAGTAAGAGGGAATACATAAATTACTTAAATTATGAATGATTGTTTATCTATGACAACAATTTGACTTTATTGTGCAATGACCCAAATGCAAACTAATGAAGCACTTTAGCAGCACATTTTACTGACAATGTTCTATTTTACAGATATATTCGCAAAAGTTCGGATCAAAAGTTTTCAAATATTATGAGTAAAAATACAGATGATAACTATTTAAGTCAGCAAGGCATAGCTCTCCCTCAGTATCCAACAAATGATAGAATATTGTATAGCCAGGCTACGAACAGCACAGACACGCAAGGAATGAAAGGCGGACAAGGTTATAGTCATCCATCTAAGGACACACAGTCACCGTATGCCCTGTCTGAGGAAGGGGTATATGATAAGGCCAATGAAAGGAGACATATTGTTAAAGACACAGCCATATACAGCCGTGCTATCGATACCGTGTATGATTCCCCTGAGCAACATACCAGACACGATAGGAAAGAAGGGACCTATGATCACGTTTTCGGCCAGAAAACTGAAGATTTTTACGACAAAACAACAAGAACATAACTGGATTTATTAAAGTTTTAAGGATTGCAGTTATCTCTTACAAGTTCTGTGGAACAAATTTGTGTACAAAGAACTAGTCATTCGAATTGGACTATAATTATAACAACCAGTCATTGTTTTAAATCTATTTCGATGAACGTGCGCATATTACATTCATATACATAGCAGTTATCAAGTTATGGTTAAAGAAAACAACTTCCAAATTTTTTACGATATTGACCTTGCATGTATGTTGCAGAATATTATTCTGACTTATCAATTTTAATTGTTTACTTTAAATACTGACTAATTTTTAAATGTTGGCTGGTGAAATTCATCATGATAATATGTTGGTATGTGTTTGAACAAACGAAAATATGCAATATATACAAATAATTTGAAAATTTGAATATGGATGTGGGTGGGCTTTTATAAAAGCTGTCATTAAAAACAAAATGTTCCAGATTCTGTTTATTCTTCATATAATCCTGAAGTTACTTGTAAAGAAAACGAAGTAATCCATCTATCGTTCTATGTATAATCTGTTCACCTTCCCGGGGAATAGGTTAGTAAACATGACATATAAATTGTCATAACGTTCCCTTTTTTCAACTTAACATCAAGTGACAGGTCTATTACGAAAGGACACCCACTTACTCATCAGCATTTTCATGTATTACCAGAGTTCATATATTATGTTGTCCTAACGTAATCACTTGTAGCAAAGATGAAAGCTGTATTTCTATCAACCATTTTCAGCGACATACTTTGAACAGGATATTTTAATCTTGCGTTATTTCGTCACAGTAGTTGTTATCATTGGTTATAATTTATGCAGACAAAATGTTGATAGCGCTGCCCTTCCAAGTTTCTATTGCCACAAAATGAAATAACGCAGTCCTGTGACAGTTTCTTCAAAGTGAAAAGACGAAGCAAAAATAGTTCTGTCTTCCTCAGGCAAAATTGACCTGATAGGAATTTAGCTATATTTTATATCTCTTTTGGTCATGTAGCTCTTCAGGTGTTCAGGTCTTATACATCCCTGGATTTCAAACGTTTGGTTTTGAGTGCTATTTATGAAGGTAAATCAAGAAATATGCTTCGGATTCACTATTAGTCCTCGAGGTTATCATATCATAATGCCTTGGTCATGACATGATTACTAACAATTTTTGTTTAATTCTTTGTTAATAAATTACAAAATTATTTAATAACTATGGGTATAACTACATTAGGCAAATATGACCTCAGGGGAATTTAGCTACATATTTTAGTTTCTGTTTTGTCATATAGCTCTTCACATTTTAAGGTTTAATACATCCCTGGCTTTCAACTGTTTGGGTTTGAGTGTTCCTGATGAAGGTCAATTTGGAAAAGTACTACGGATGCACGAAATTGTTTTTTTTTCAAAGAATGCAATCGAGTGTAAACAGATGTTTTTATTGTCGTCATGGTCGTGAAGGAAAACTATTGAATCATTCATTTGGGTGTCAGGTTATGAAAATAACAAGATGTGGTCTAATTGTCAACAAGACAACTCTTCACAAGACACCAAATTAACATTTTTGAAATTCCCAATATGTTAAGGATACACATTAACATGTGTAAATAGGTTATTTCTTTTGAAACACTGTCATGTGCATTGAAATTGGTTTATTTATATCTAATAACAAAAGTGAGAGAGAAGATAACAAGGAACCATGCACAAAATCTAATTAAAAATAAACAAAACAACATATAGAAAACAAAGACCTAGCAACACGAACCAACAAAATAAAACGGGAGTGAACTGAGGTGTTCCAGAATGGTACAGTACAACCTATGAAATACTCTGAAAAATGTTCACCATCTGTTATTTTCAACATCCAGTGGTGATCATTTATTGGAGGTCATAAAACCTGGAATGTTGGCCATTTATTGGAGTCATAAACCATGGGATGGTGGTCAATCAAATTAGATTACCTGGAGAGATTCACTGATTTTATCCATTCATTAAAAAAGGTGTGTAAATGACATCCTGCATCAAAACTTTACCTGTACAGTAACTGTTCTTGTTCCTTTTCAATTAGCTACATGCGAATAAGTTTTGTTTAAAGATTGAAATAGAATTTTTTATTCATTCATTTCAAAAGGTTAGAAATCATCCACATGTATAGGTAATAATGAAGTATTTTTTTTGTACATGTGATACTAATTTTATCATTCTGTATTTTTATGTGATTCATTTCCTTTCTAAAGCAGTGTGAAGTATTTATATTGTAGCAAATTCATTTGAATCTTTTTCATTATGCTTATGACATAAGAAGTAAGGTGTTTTATTACATTTCCCCATGGACTAAGCAGGAAAGAGCTACAATTCAGGTTATGATAATTTTCTTCTTTCTGTGATTTACAAAAGACTTATTTCATGTTTTTCTAAAATGTTAAACAACTTGTATACAAAACTTAAAATATAAAATGATTGAATAATAAGCATTAAAATTATTTGTCAAAATTGCTTATTTAAATTTTTTTTTATTTATTTTTCTGGCTTCATGGTGTTAAGAAATATAGGTAAACAGACAGAAAGCCACAAAGTAGATAAGACAAATAGTCAAAGATAAGTTTTGACTAGCATTTGAAAACAAAACAGAGAATCCTTGAAATAATATATTTTTTAAGAAAAAAAAAGTTATTGTACATCACGTACATTGTAGTCAATTGTTTATTTGAATTATTAAATGAATTAATATTAACTTCTAATCATGCAAATGGAATGTTTATATGCATCAAGAAGCCAGTAATTTAGCAAGCCTGTTTTCTTAACAATAAAATGAACATTATCAATTTTTTGCAATCATTTTGATAACAAAGTTGTTCAATGTATTATTACTCAGCAAAACTACAAATATGATATTGGAAAATACATATTTTGTTTATTAGTTTTGTTTTTCAAATCTCAAAACAAGAGTTGTGCCTGTAGCATCAATGAAGAGACTTTAATTTTCCAAATGCCCATCTGGTGCATATAAGTTAGTATCATACTTTTGTTCACTTAGGTTCTATCCTACATTCAAAATATACTAGTATATCATCAAAATTTGATGATAAATCTTTTTTAAATGCTAATGAAGAATTTTCTGATCTCTGAATATAGTTAATCTGATAAAAGAATTTATTAAAAAATGTCTTGTTTATTGAAACAATTGTAAACTAATCAAATATGATATCAGTTTGGCTAATTTCTGTCATGAAACAGTAAACATTTTCTACAGGAAAATAAAGTACTTAAAATCTATAGATTCTGACATTTTATGGACTATTAACTTAATTTTTTTTTTTTTATTCTGTGTATTTTAATTATCCTCATTTGTTATTAGCGCTGTTCTGATTCTACACTAAATATCAACTTTTCTCCGCCTTGCCCATTAATTTCCTGATTGTTGTCCCATTAATAATATGCAATTAAGGATTATTAAATTATTTATTGGATTAACCTGAATTATATATCAAGCAATTTTGATTTTAAAAATTTAATATTATGTAATAATATATATATATATAACAAGTCTAAATTGAAAACAACGTTCAAACCTATGATTGCGTTGGAAAAAACCGCAATTTTATACGTGTGCATAAAAACAAATTCTTAGTAGAGGGTCTAAATACAGAACAAACGACATTTTCCTAAAGACCAAAAAGTGAAAAGTATATTTTACAAAACGCATTTGACTAGCAGGTCGAACAACTGATTTTCTTAAACCCTGCTGACTGCCATTGGCGATTGCCAAATAAACGGGTCAAAGAACATCAGTTGTTCGACCTGCTAGTCAAATGCGTTTTGTTAAAATATACTTTTCACTTTTTTGGTTTTTGGAAAATATTGTTTGTGCTGTATTTAGACCCTCTACTAAGAATTTGTTTTGCATGCACACGTATAAAATTGCGGTTTTTATCCAACGCAATCATAGGTTTGAACGTTGTTTTCAATTTAGACTTGTTTATATCTTTACGTCTGGGCTTGTATTATATTATTTCGGGTTTATATGATCCGTTCATCCTATTTCGACTCTTTCAAAATGCAAGAGTCTATCCTAAATTGAGGTAAATTATATGGCCTTTCAAATACAGTTTCGATTCCTAACATCACTGAAGAGACATTAATTGTCGAAATCCGGATATGGTGTACAAAATTTTGCACCTCAAGTTTGCGGTATACCATCTTTTCCGCAAGTTTATTGTTTTCTGTTTGGTAATAAATTAATTATAAGATCCATTTTTACATCTTGTGATCCGTTTATTTGGCAATCGCCAATGGCAGTCAGCAGGGTTTAAGAACATCAGTTGTTCGACCTGCTAGTCAAATGCGTTTTGTTAAAATATACTTCTTCACTTTTTGGTCTTTTGGAAAATGTTGTTTGTGCTGTATTTAGACCCCTATATATAAAAAAATAGCAACAATCAACATTCAATCTATAAAATAACATCTACAATTTATCTGATCAACTTTTTTATATTTTCATAAATCAAATATTATCTTTTAACATAAAACACAAAACACTCCTATCATAAACAGTTATTTGAAAGACTATTCTATCAGATCATCGGATATATATTCTAAAAGTCATATCGTTTTAAAGCTACTAAATCTCTGAATCTTCACGTATAATATTTTGAAATTCCTTATGCCAAATTAACAATCACTTTTATTGTTTTAGCAATTACAAGCTTTTCCTGATTGAAATAATAGTTATAATGCAGATTGACTAATTAAAAAAAATTATAATGACCACTTGACTCTTATCAGAAATTCCCTCCTCCAAACAAAATGGCGGCTTTAACGTTACACCTATCGGAGGAAATTCGTCTGAACTAACAGGGATGACTTCTATAGATTGTAATCATCGTCACTAAGTTATAAAAACTAACCTGCGTATAGGTCGATTTAAAATCTTATGAATTATGGCCAATCAAGTAACGTCCTGCCATAAACATGACAATTGGATATGCTGACCCGAAATGACAAGATATTTATTGATACGATAAACAAATTGTTAATGATATACAAACGAGCACATAAAGGTATAATTGAAAATTAACAATGTATTTGATCGGAGAGATATGCAATAAGTTTTGCCAGAAGCCTTTAGAAAATAACCGAACTCTTAGTTATTTAGAATTGAACAGACTGCATTAACAATTTTTCAAGTAACAAATGGAGAAAACAGCAAAAATAAGTGCATGAACTTAATTATTAATTAAAAACAAAGGATTCGAATAAGAATTTACGAAATATAATCCAAACCATAAGTGTTGAAAATAAACTATACATCTTTCAAATAAAGTCATATTTTTTTCTTTACTGCAAGCTAAACATTTTCAAAACGTTTACTCGCTCTCGTATTTATTTTACTTAATTTGAAATCACATAAATTATATTAAAATACACAAGGATCTATGTCGTAATGTACCATACAAATCATTAAAAAACAAAGATTTTTTTTAAATGATTAACTGGGAAATTAATTTTGACGCAACTAAATCTTTACCATACCCAGAATTAAAAGCATCAATCGAAATAGAATTTTGTGTAAAGTGTTCGCAGATATATACATTGTCAAAGAAATACTCACTTTCATAACATTTTACTCTGACTTGGGATATCCTTCACTTTAATAACATAGATTGTATTGGGGAAGAACCAAAGGTATGGACTGTCAAATAATCAACTTTGAAAGCAATTTAGGACGCGATAACCCTAATCCATATTATCTTAAATTAAACACACCAATTGAAATAGACTGTTATGTAGAATACACGCAGATATTAACATGTTTATTAAATTAAGCACCTAATAGTTATAATAGCTCGAAATCAGTTTTTCAAACCATTTTACTCACCCTCCCACACATAAATATTTGTATAGAGAATATATATTTTGTTTTCATTTATTTGTATACCAGTTGACCGTTTCTGTCTTTTCTTTGTAAATATTTTACCATGAGAGCGGCCAGTGCATATGTCATACGTGACAGACTTTTCTTTCTTGTTTATTAAGTATCATTTGATAACATTGGGTTAGACCATTCGATTTTCGGAGTTGGAAGAGTTTTAAAAATGAATTACTTGGTCTTGTAATCGCAGAAAACAATTAATTTCGCACAAGTAATATACTGCAACATAAAATGCAAGAAACAAATGTGTACAAAAGTCGCAGAAACAAAATAAGCATGCGTAGCAACAGATGAAAAAAAATCGCAAAAATCCTCCTCCCAGAATTTCAGATGGTCGTTCACTTAGCTGCACAATTGGCTACCTGATCCCAAAATGATATGAGGTTTAAATTTTTAATGTAAAACATTTAGTTTTCTGGATTAAGGATTAGATACCTGTACTTTATGTTCGGTAGTGGAACGTATACGAACATATGTAAGTGTAATACACGACTAGGCAACTTGTACCGACAACAGGAAACATTCTATATTCGATTTTAAAACAGATTTGATACGGTACCTCACAAACTTCTTAAAAGTAAAATAACAAAATACCGAACTCAAGGAAATTCAAAAGGAAAGTCCTTTATAAAATGGCAAAATCAAAAGCTCAAACACATCTAACGAATGGAAAACAACTGTCATATTCCTTACTTGGTACAGACATTTTCGTATGTAGAAAATGGTGGATTAAACCCTATCTTAAAGCTAGCTAAACCCCTCACCTTTATGACAGTCGCATTGAATTCCATTATATTGACAACAATGTGTGAGCAAAACAAACATAATAGTTAAAATACACCTGTGACGTAAATCTTTGTTCAAACTCTCCATTATTTTCAGGAATGGAGAGTTATTTATTGTTCGTCTTCATTCATCCGGACGTTTTGCCTTTGGATATTTCCGTGGGCACTTTCTTAAAAGTGTTCACCCATGGAAATAATCCTAGAGGACGTAACGCGATATTGAATGAAGCTGAGATCTTACTAAAACGACTGATACTGGACTTTTTAAAATGGGATCGTAGTATTAAAATGAACACTAAATATCTCATTATTAACAAACAGCTTTTATTTGCGAGTCGTAATTCTATCTTGTAAAATATAGTATCGTATTCACTGTCCACTAATAATCAACAATATAATCCACAATTTGTTTTCCGATGCAAATTTTGGCTGAATTTTGTCACGGGTAGTATCCAAGTCAAGTGCCAGGGTAAAACGAACATTTTAGATCGAGTCCCATTCCTCTTCTGAGCATCTACAAAATATCAAATGTTTTAACTGTGTGTGAGTCAGTGAATTCTATTGTAATATTGAACACATTAACATTATTCAAGAATGAAAGTAAGAGAAAATATATTTCACATTAAAATTTGATTTTAATTTTGCCGTTTAAGATATCATTTCTTTGAAATATTTTGATTTTGAACAGCAACAATCGTTTGTTACATTTATATATATATATATATATATAAATTAAAACACAAAAATTAATATTGTGGTTTAATAGAATAAAAAGTCCAAGAAACTGAAATGGTCAAAATGGCGTATTCGGTATTTTGTTTGATTGTTCGTTGTTATGATTTAAATATAGTACTAATGAATAAAATTTGTGGGGTAGGAATAACATTTGAATAAGGCGTGTATTAAATATTGGGGGGGAAGGGGGTGTTTTAATCATTTTTCAACAGTAACGCGTAACATAATCGAATACATTCATTCATATGTCCAGTGGCAAATATAACAGTTATATCGGAAGTGCAAATAAGCGGCGTTAATCTTGAAAAAAATATTTAAATGAAATTAAAAGGTAGACTGTTGTCCACTTTAGTTAAATACATACAAAACGGAATCCAGAAATGTTTTTAATCATTTTTGTTTCTAAAACTTTTTTGCTTCCTTTCTGATAATAGGGAAGAATGAAACATACTTTCTGTTTGCTTGTATTGCTATTTAAAAAATGCATACAAGTTTTGATTGTTGTAATTAGCAAAGGGAACGACAGACTGTTGTGTTGTGCATGAAATACTGTTTTCTTGTTTCATTTTATTTCATCGAATAAAATGGTTTGAAATATATTATCACATTTTGTTTTCGATATGACTTTAAATCGAGCACACCGTTATTAGCTAGAGTGTTACATACCTGAAAATTCATCTAGTTGTACCGTTTCATTTTTCTCAGACGATTCTACATCCAATGTTTATCAAACGAAAAACACATATAATCCATTAACATATATGCATAAATACTTTTTTTCACTCTCCCGAAATATCACTTAAAACACAAATAAATATCCTTTAAATCCCACTACAAGAAAGACCTGGTGCGTATCCAATGACTTTAAACATAAATCTGAATGAACTTTGTTCAAGATCTTTTATAGTAATTATTCTACTGTTCATAAATACTTCGTTAAGTGAGTAGATGGTCAGCTTTATCTTAAATTTTGCCTGCGGATTCTTGGGTACAACACGGGAAAATGAAAAGAAAATCATTACAAAATTAATAAAATTCTTTAAAATGTTATAATCTGAAGATTCGTTTTAATATTTAAGGTGTATTTTAAGTTAGCGAAAGTCAAATAACTGTCCATTCCTGGAAATAACGGGCCTCCGCTCCATTATTTCCCAGGAATGGACAGTTATTTGACTTTCTATAACGTAAAAACATCAAAAATTGGAGTACAGCAGTTAACATTGTAATATAATCTTAATCACTATAAAACTAAATAAATGTAATACAGTTGTTATGGAATAAAACATCATTTTTAATGCAGAGGATCGAATGCATGCGCGATATTTCAAGAGTAACATCAGTTGTATGAGGAGTTCCACATGGTATCATCTTGGGACCTATATTTGTTTCGGATACACACCAACAACACCTATACAATTAACAGCCTGTTAGCCGATAATTGCGTTCACTACAGGAAAATCAGCACCATCATACGATTGTAATAGAAAATGACTGGAAGATAGATAAACTAGGAAATTGGACAACAACGTGGGATATGAAATTACAACCGACCAAATGTAATAAGATGACACTCATGCTCAGCAGGAATAAAAGTATTGTCAAGTTTGATAACATCCTGGTAGGCACCAACTTCAAAACTCCAATTAATCAAACATCTTAGAGAATACCATGAGTAACCAACACTGGGGTTGTGTATTTAGGTATTGATGATGTGGTATCTACGATTGCCAATGAGACAAAATTCCACCAGAGATCAAATGAAGTAGCTATATAGAAGTAAACAACTGTAGGTCAGGTCACCGTACGGCTTTTAAACAATGAACAAAACCCTACAGCATATTGAGGTATAAAAGGCAACGAAATGACAAATTTAAAAAAATCAAACGAGAACACTAACGATCTGTTTTTTTAACAAAACACTAAAAGAAAACAAATATGATATACAGCAACAAACGACAACCATTGATTTACATGCTCCTGATTTGGGACAGGCACACAGAATGTGGCGGGGCTAATCATGTTTGCTGGCGCAACCACCCTTCTCCTCCTAACACACACACACACACACACACACACACACACTTACCTGGGACCATGGTGAACAGTACAACAAAGAACAAACTAAAAATTAGGTGAAAAGGGCTTAACTCATCAGATCGATAAAAGCACAAAAACCTCATAAAAGACACAAAGTACAGATCTGAGTGTACTTGCAGTTAATGTAAGCTATTTCAAAGCCAATGACAACTAATACAAAATCATGTATCTAAGACTGAAATATCAATCAGTACACATCTAACATCCAGTGGATTTAGTATAACATGTATAAAGACTTCATTAACAGTCAGAGAAAAACATGACCTTGTCCAATGCCAGAATATAGGTATCGACAAATTGTTAGACCGTGAATGTATAAATGTGTATAACAATAATATTTATAAAAGTAAGAAATAAAAATGGAAAATAGCCAATAGCACAGCTCTCCGCCAGAGACCAAATGAATTTGTAAAAGAAACAGAACATTAATATAATGGCATAGGTAGACAGCTCTCTCACAAGCAAAAAAAAAAAAAACCCTAACTGTACAATATAAGGGCATACAATACAGGCACTGGGACACATTCTACTGCATCCATACAGCAAGAGTAACAAATCCTGCAGTAAATATGAAAAAAGGATGTTAGTTCAGTTTTAATTTATTGATAACAAAATTAATAGTGTACCGATAAGAAACATATTCAAGTTTCTAGTTGTGGTAAATTGATAACCTTTTCGATTAAGTCTCTTTAAAAGATCGATAAGTTTACACGGATCGCTTCTAAATGTACGGGCTACGTAAACAACATCACAGTAAAAATAGGATGTGCTATTTCGTTTGTAATACATTTTCTACCGGTACAGACAAACTTCTTACCAAATGTATGAATGAATTGATATCACTCTTGTGTACAAATATGTCAATTATCACATATTAAATTTACGATTTATATTTTG
>JAASAO010000214.1:0-49680 GCA_017311375.1 Mytilus coruscus | reverse complement strand
GCTCACTATTCATTTTTTTAAATGGATGTTTGTAACAGTTTTTGTTCATTTTAAAAGATGACTTTTGTGAACGTCGCATGGCGGCGTTTTCGTACATTTTTCTTTTCCAGTGAAAGCTTCATCTGTTGATATAAATTGTGAACGTTTATAGATATAACGTCACAGTACCCAAATTGCACCGAGTACCCAAATTGCACCTATTCAACAAAAATAGCTGCGGAAATCTTACAAGTTTTCTTTGAGACTAAACAATTTGTATTTTTATGATTTGACATTATACACGTCTTTCAATATAGGTTAATATATTTAAATATACACAAAACGTTCACAGTATATATATCAACAGATGAAGCATTCCCTGGAAATTAAATCTACGGAAACGTCGCCATGCGACGTTCTCAAAATGTCATCTTTTAAAAATGAGCAAATTAAACATGTTACAAGCATCCATTTCTTAAAAAATGAATAGTAAGCATGGAATAATGTCAAATTGTTCAAAATATTTGAAGAAATAAAACAAAACATCTGTTATTCGATTTTTAAGGATGTGAATTTAAACATGGATGCAATTTGGGTACTCCTCATTACAGAATCATGGATCGTTTGGAGGTCGGTTCAAACCCATTTTTCTATGATTCAATATGGATTCAAAATTAAATTGGTGTAACTATATAGTAAATAAGGATACATCTACAAAATAAACACAGAATGGAAACTTTTGTCTGGATCATAAAAAAAAGTAGGTGAAAAATCTGTCAAAATAGGTGCAATTTGGGTACTCTCACGTTAGGAAGATGTGGTGTGAGTGCCAATGAGACAACTCTCCATCCAAATAACAATTTATAAAAGTATATATTTGAATATATTCACCTATTTTGTAAGACGTGTTTAATGTAAAATAATCCCAATACAAATTGTTAAGTCTCGAAGAAATCTTTTAAGAATTTCTCAGCTGTTTATGTTGAATAGGTGCAATTTGGGTACTCTGTGCAATGTGGGTACCGTGACGTTAACGGTTAAAAATAGCCGACGTGTTATTTTCATATTCTTATTTCGTATATAATATTCTTCCGCTTTTGAAAAATAATTAATCGATCCAGTACGTGGTTAAGGAAGCAACCGACAGGTGAAGTATATATAGTTGACGCATATTTAGTTCATAATTCCTAACACATTTAATGTTCATGGTAAAGAGAACAGCCAAATTAAAATAATACGTACTCTTATGCTAGAAAAATATTAAAGGTAAAGATAAATATAAACATTTTAATAACTTAAAACCTCTTTTCATTGAAATATTTAAGACACGAGAAAAACGAAAATAGATTATAAAATCGAAAGTTCAAGATAATAATAGTACAATTGTAAGATCTTGTAAATATGGCGTATTATTGCGAATTGAGAATGATATATCATTATTATCGATTTCTCTAATCTTGTTCTATTGTTAGGATGTACACCTCTGAGGAGCCAAAATTTCTAGAATTAAACTTGTTTTCTTAACCTGATTTTTGTGTTTATATGACTGTAAAAAATAATTGGTAAAGAAAAATCATATGCCAGTGCACTTTTTTTGCTACGGCCCTTTGAAAGTACCCAATTTTGATGATTTTCCTATTTTTCATCAATTTTTACTCACAGTTCCACAATTAAACTTTTTTTCATACTTTCAATAAAGATGAAGTGGATCAATCTGAATAAATTTAACTTAAAAAAACTATAGGTAGGTGTTAATATAAGAAAGTTTTATCATATTTTGACGCTTTTTTGTGTCAAATTTACCATGCTGTCAATTTTGTAAATTTGTGATTTTTCTCTGTTTTAAGAACAAAATGCATATTATTTCAACTTCTTTGTTATAAATGATTAAAAAAATACATATCTAAGAAATTTGAAAATAAAAAAGTGATGTGGGATGTACATGTTTCTGGTAAAATCATTCCTTGTATTCCTCACACATTTTCTCAAAATTTTGGCTAAAAAGACAGACTTAATTGGCAATAAAATTTGAAAAATTTATTACTCAAAAACTACTTATTTTAGATCACAATTTTTTCACAGAGTTAAGTTTGATTATAACATTTTTTAAATTCATTGATATTTTCCACTTGTATCACATGTTTTAGAAATAATTCCAGAACGAGATTTCAACGAGACTGAAACGTCAGAAGAATACATCCTTTTAATCATGAGGTTTCATTCTTATATCATAAATATAAAATCCCTAGTTATATTGTGTACATGAATACAGGTAGTACACCAATGTTAAAAGTACTTCTAGGTAAACGTTCTGTGGGTATATGCATCCTACTGTTAATGTCTCTTAAATCCATGCCGGTTGACCTATTCAAAATACCATATTCTTCGGTAGGCAATGATAAAAACAAACTAATATTTGTTGGGAATGTATGAATACATTTCACACGTGATTTACAAACTGTTTTGATTTCAAATGTCACGTTTAGTTTTCTTCTGGGTTGGCTGGGAAAATGGGAATTTAGAAATATGTATCATATACAAAATAACAGAGTATAAAAGCTCTGTAATAGAGATGGTTTGTCAACATTTGTTCTTTTCCAAAAACAAATGTTTAAATAGAATACCTTATGAATACATAAAAGTTACGAATTGTTCAGATTTTAAACGACTATCAAGCGGATATCACTGCAAGTATTTAAGCAGCTGGTTTGATTGGGAAAATGTAAGTTACTTCTTTTTTGAATTATTAGAGTTTTAATTGATAAAGCAATACCTATATTAATAATTATTATGTTAATTGTGTTTGCATTTAAGCCGACCAACAGTGATTCCTAAATACCATGGACGATATTGATGGTGATTTTGCTCTAGAACTACAACACATGGAGCTGCTTAAACCTTTATCATCAATCAGTGACAGTGACAACGAAAGGATTGCTTGGCAACTACAGGAGCAAGATTGGCTTGAGCAGGAACAACATGATGCTGATTTTGCCCAGAGACTGGTTGTCACTGATGAAAGTAGACACAGGAAACACAGACATTGTTCAAGAAATGAGGTAAGTTTTAAGTTCAAGAAATGAGGTTAGATTAAAACAGTCTTATTGTTTAAATTATAAGGTAAGATATTTGATTTGATTGATTGGGTTTTAACACCACTTTCAGCACTATTGTACTATTTCGTGGCGGTCAGTTTTAAATGGTGGAGGAATCCGGAGAGAACCACCGACCTTCAGTAGGAAAACTGACAATCCTAGTTAATTAAGATCGGAGTCGAGTACACCTGCCACGTGCGGATTTGCACGTGTGTGGTAACAGACTAGTGATTTTGTTGTTCGACTACTTAGACCACTCGGCCACCGAGGCCCTCTAAGGTAAGAGCAAACAAAAGTAAAACAAATGTTTCACTGTAACATCAAAAGACAATTTAATGGTTTTGAACAGTCTGATTGAGACTAATTCCGAACATGCAGTCTCTATAGAAGACAAGCGAAAGATATCAAAGGATATTCAAACACATAAACTGACAATGTCATGGCAAAAACAGAAAAAAGAAAAACGATCAAAACACAAACAACAGTTTACAAAACACAACATAAAAACTGAAGACTGGAAAACATGAACCCAACCGAAAATCGGGAGGAAAAAAGGGGTGGTCCCCACGTGTTTCGAAAGGATAGCAGATCCTGCTTCCCAATTGGCACCCGTCTATAGGAAGCGAGAAATACTAGTAGCACGTGTAATAAATATATAGTCCCAAAAGTAGTTAATTGGAATCTCATCAAAACTTCCGTCACGATAATGATATTCTAATCTTGGCAATGATTGGTTCATTAGTGAACAGGTTTTTACATCTTCAGGAAAACGAAAATTTTCCTTCTTTTGTAAATTCTCCACTAATCAATGATGCTGTCCTGGCAGAAGAACTTCAGACGATAGAGCTACAGACACCTCAGTTGCAAGTCTCTTATGAAGAAAGTGAACAAATTGCTTTGCAACTGCAAGAACAAGAAATGTTTGAGCAGGAGCAACATGATGCAAATATTGCACAGACATTTGAAGATCGAAATGAGACTCATAAAAGGAGACAATATAATGGCAGGAGATGTAGAGCTCCTCGTGAGAATCGGACACCACAAAGAACGCACCACAATAGGCAAAGTACTGAGGTAAAATTGTAACTGTCTAACTTATTGAAAACTGAAAACAAACATATCAACAGCACAAAAAACATTAATGAAAAGCAACTGTTAATGCTTTAATGTGTTTAATGGATGATTAACCAAATGCAATAAAACTTCCAATAATAATTATTTCACGACCACTTCATTTTAACTCTGCAGGATAGTTGTCTCACTGGCAATCATACCACATCTCCTCAATTTGTTTTTTTTTTTATATTCATAAAGAATATCAAATGGCTTTTTCAACATCACTCCCGTGCAACCTGAGAGACAAATATAATTCAAAGTTACAAATTGAGTCTTCTGAAAGAAAAAAACCCCAAATAATCCAACATTTCTCCAACAAGAAGTGTGCTGAGATCTCCTTTCTGAGGTGGATAATGTCGTACTAGTCTTAGAAAGTGGTATAAGCTGTCATTGTGTAAAGAAAACATAGTGTCAATGAAATGGTTTACAATGATATTATAGGGCTAGTGTTTTTATACGACCGCAAAAAATTTTTGCGTCGTAATTTTTTGCGGTCGTATATTGGTATGACGTTGGCGTCGTCGTCGTCGTCGTCGTTGTCCGAAGACACATTGGTTTTCGCACAATAACTTTAGTTTAAGTAAATGGATCTCTATGAAATTTTACCATAAGGTTCAATACCACAAAAGGAAGGTTGGGATTGATTTTGGGGGTTATGGTCCTAACAGTTTAGGAATTAGGGGCCAAAAAGAGGCCCAAAAAGGCATTTTTCTAGTTTCCAGACAATAACTTGTGTTTAAGTGTATGAAATTCTCTGAAATTATACCACAAGTTTCCATTCCACAAAGGGATGGTTAGGATTGGATTTGGGGGGTTATGGCTCAAACCGTTTAGGAATTAGGGGCACAAAAGGGGGAAAAACAGGGGTTTCCTTGTTAAAGGACAATTTAAAAGCAGTGTAAGGAGGTAATCCCAAAACAAAATTGTACAATGTTGGATTACCTCCTTACACTGCTTTTAAATTATCTGTTTAAAACTATTATGATGTATCTAAATGGGTAATTATGGTTGCAAACTCCATTGGTAATTTGAATTGAGATTATGACCATATCTTGAGGGAAAGAATTTTTTTTGGAAAAGGGGGGCAATTTTTTCAGATTTTAGAAATTAAACAAAATTTCTTCACATAGTTTTTTTTTTTGCAAAAAAGGTTGGATTTATTTTTTGAGGGGTGGGGTGGGGTCAATTCGCACAGGCACAGTGTATTGCACAAAAGCAAAAAATTGAATATAAATTCAAA
Organism: Mytilus coruscus; assembly: GCA_017311375.1. Lineage (NCBI taxonomy): Eukaryota > Metazoa > Mollusca > Bivalvia > Mytilida > Mytilidae > Mytilus > Mytilus coruscus. The sequence goes on along the minus strand of JAASAO010000214.1, from coordinate 44,250 downwards.
TCATATATCCAATTCTAAGTTCTTTGATTACAGTTATTCTGTGTCAGAAACCTATTAGAGAATTCTCGATATCTGACTTTACTAACGTCATACATAAAGTATACGTAAGAAATCACAATTAAGACCATATTTGAGATTAAATTGTCTCCTTTTTCCGAAAAAAAATGACATATTAAAATGCATTCAGCTATAATTTCGCCATTATCTTCATATTTTTCTTAATCTAATTAGGATATTTGAATTAAGACAACATTGTTGTAGGAAAAATGTTTATTTTCAGTTAGGAATCATGAATACATTGGACAATTAAAACAATCTTTTGTTGGTTGATACTGTACGTGTAAGTCTTCAGATATACCTTATAGTCAAGTCAGAATCAACATGTGTGAAATTATAAAAAATCAAATGATAAATATTTATGGTTGATACAAAACTTCACGCCAACATATAAATGTGTCGTATATCTTATTTCAAGATAGTTCTTGTTTGTTTATAGTCGTCAGTACATAATTAAGGCAATCTGAAATTAAGCCCTGGGTCTGGACTAAAGCTCCATGATGAAGGCCATACGGTAACCAATAGTTGCTTAAAATCAACATTATTCCCCCTGGTAGTTAGTTATCTGATTGTTAATACTGTTAGACATCGACCATTCATCTTTTGTGTTGAACAAAGGATTTCTTAAAAGTTTGATTCTTTATTGCTTCATATATACTTCATCAAATTGTCTGTGCGAAATAAAATGCCCCTCCGCACCAAATATTTAAACACATAAAAAGATGGTTCGTTCCTTCTATGATCTTAACATTAGAAAGAAAATTAACGGAACATCTGAGTTGCTATCTCCTTGCCATATTGTACCAAACATCTCTTTAAACGAGTATCCACAGTAAGGTTGAACACATAAATAACGAAGTTATTTTTTGGGAAGAACTTCTTGCAAATACGTTTACGAAATATCGAATGAAACAAGTGTAGACACAGGCTAGCGTGGATAGTATCCAGCATATAAGAGAATTGCACGGTCAAACTCATAAGACCCAAACAAATTCGAACTTGATCTGGATTTTGTCATGGACATTTGCCAGCCAGACAATACCACCAGATAGACCACCAGAAAGACAGACATACAGACAGATAAGACCACCAGACCGACAAGCTCATCAGACAGACAGACAGACAAGACCACCAGACAGTCACACAAACAAGACCACCAGCCAGACACACAAAAAGACCACCAGACAGACACACAAACAAGACCACCAGATAGACATAGACAGACAAGACAATCAGACAGACAGCCAGCCAGACAAGACAACCAGACAGACAGCCAGCCAGACAAGACCACCAGATAGACAGACAGACAGACAAGACCACCAGACAGACAGACAAGACCACCAGACAGACAGAAAAGACCACCAGACAGACAGACAGACAGACAGACAAGACCACCAGACAGACAGACAAGACCACAAAACAAACAGACAGACAGACAGACAGACAGACAGACAAGACCACCAGACAGACAGACAGACAAGACCACCAGACAGACAAGACAACCAGACCAGAACACCAAACAGACAGACAGACAGACAGACAGAAAAGACCACCAGAGAGACACACAAACAAGACCACCAGACAGACAGACAGGACCACAAAACAGACAGACAGACAGACAGACAGACAGACAAGACCACCAGATAGACAGACAGACAGACAAGACCACAAAACAAACAGACAGACAGACAGACAAGACCACCAGACAGACAGACAGACAAGACCACCAGACAGACACAGACAGACAAGACAACCAGATCAGACCACCAAACAGACAGACAGACAGAAAAGACCACCAGAGAGACACACAAACAAGACCACCAGACAGACAGACAGGACCACAAAACAGACAGACAGACAGACAGACAAGACCACCAGATAGACAGACAGACAAGACCACCAGACAGACAGACAAGACCACCAGACACAGAAAAGACCAACAGACAGACAGACAGACAAGACCACAAAACAAACAGACAGACAAGACCACCAGACAGACACAGACAGACAAGACAACCAGACCAGACCACCAAACAGACAGACAGACAGACAGACAGAAAAGACCACCAGAGAGACACACAAACAAGACCACCAGACAGACAGACAGGACCACAAATCAGACAGACAGGACCACAAAACAGACAGACAGACAGACAGACAGACAGGACCACCATCAGAGAAATAAAACCAAAACACCAGACAGACAGACAAAACATTAAGACAGACAGACAGACAAGATCTTAAGACAGACAGACAAGACCACCAGACAGACATACAGACAAATATAAAAAAATCTCCTACAGCTCAACTTCACAGGTCAGGGACTTATATAACTAGTTAACACTAGATGAGTAACTATCTATATCAATCAACAAAATGTTTTATTGCTAATTAGGCACAAGTCCCATACAAATCAATTTAGTTAAATTACCAATTAAACTTAACCCAAGTTAAACTTAATCAGCATATCTTTGCGCCTTGGCTTTAAACGCCATATATAAATATTTAACATAACGTTGCTATGAAATAAAGAGAAGAGCAAATATATTTGCTGGTTTCCGCAAGGTACATGAAATACTGTTGAGACCGAATATCTCCAGATAAGCCTTTTTCAACTGATTTTTACAGTTCGTTCTTATGTTGTACTATTACACCACTGTTCCAGGTTAGGGAGGTTGGGACTCTGCTAACATGTTTAACCCTCCACATTACGTACATATGTGCCTGTCCCAAGTCAAGAGCCTGTAATTCAGTGGTTGTCGTTTGGTACCGTGTTACATATTTGTTTTTCGTTCATTTTTTGTACATTAATTAGGACGTTAGTTTTTCGTTTGAATTGTAAAACGTTTAACATTTGTCATTTCAGGGCCTTTTATAGCTGACTATGCGGTATGGGCTTTGCTCATTGTTGAAGGCTCTACTGTGACCATTTTTAATTTCTGTGTCATTTGGTCTCCCGTGAAGAGTTGTCTCATTGGCAATCGCACCACATCTTTTTTATATCTACAGATCCTAGGTAAAATGAAGACACAATAAAGTATCAGATTACCTAAAATATCGACACCAGCAAGTCAGACATTGATTAGTCTTGCTTTGTTTAAAAAAAACACAAGAAAACCAAAAAGTAACACCGAGCAGTTCTTGTATAAATCAATGATTTCAGTTCGACAAAATTTATTCATTCTTTTAGCAAATGCAAATTTTAGTCTTTGGTTAAAATAAAATTGTATTTGAAAATTTAAATTGATGACCGCACAATCAGTCATATCTATTCAAACAAAAGACAGCCAGACGAGCACGACGCATATAGATTATTTTTTAAACCCATTTATCACTATAACATTTAAAATTAAAACAAACTAAAGATAACAATGACGGAATAAGGCATGATAAAGGTGAATAAGCATTTTTTATATCAGTATACTCCTGTAAAATAATATAGAACATTTATAAGAATTTAGAACATTTATTCAGAAGATAAATATTTACAGACACCGAGATGGGAAATGTCATCTATTGTTGAGCTGTGTGCTGCCCTGGCTAAGAGAAGAGCTGATTTGATTAAAGACGTTTACGGTCAATAAATATACTTGCTATTGAATATGTTTAGATACTGAAATAAATCTTAGTTTATGTAATTAGAGGTTGTATCAGTTTGAATTGTTTTCTCAAAGTTCACAAATGGGTTGGTTTAGATTATAAACTTGTTCAATTAGTATTGTCCATTGACTTTAAAATTCCTATTATTGTTTAAAAAGATATACATCGTTCTACTATTAAATTGTTCATAAATGTGTCAATAACAATACCTTAGAGGAAGCGGGGCATCTCAAAATTATCGAATAACTTATAAAAAGTTAGATTATAGAACAAAGAATGGAAACGAGGAATGTGTCCAAGAGACAACAACACTAATGGCTAATAAATAAGAAGATGTGGAAAGAGTGCTAAATGAAACAACTCTCCAAGTCACAATGTATAAAAGTTAACAATTATATGTCAAAATACGGAGCCTTAGCTCACACCGAACAGCAAGCTATAAAGGGCCCCAAAATGACCATTGTATCACAATTCAAACAGGAAAACCAACGGTCTAATCTATTTCACAAAACGAGAAACGAGAAACATTTATCAAACATACCAACAAACGACAAGCACTGTTCCTGACTTAGATTCCTGACTTAGGACAGGTGCATATAATATATGCAGCGGGTTTGAACGTTTTAACAGCGCCAACCTTCACCCTAAACCTGATACAGCAGTATAACATTACAAACAGAAAAGACGCACTATAAAATATTAATTGAAAATGGCTTTACTCTTAGACTATAAAAAATGAATGTAATATGAAATCGTGTACCAGTGTATGACTGACATTTCTGCAAATTTACTTTTCATATGTTGTAATGGCTCTTGCTCTTTCTGCATGAAAGAAAATAAACTTTCAGAAAGCAAAAAAAAAATAATAATTTTGCAGCCATCAGCTACATTTTCTTTTATCTGTTTTGACTCCTTATAATTATAAAATCTAGATTTATTTCCTTGCAAAAACTTCTAAGTTTGTTCGATTTCCTGTAGTATGTGCTGCAACGCATTTAAAAGATTGGAATTGATGACAGGGACTCTACAAAGATCCTTTAGTAATCTAAATAAATGTTCATCGGTTGACATATAACATTGCACATTAACGTAACAACTGAAATTGTAAAAATATAAATGTCGTCTTCACCGAAAACTTACATAATCAATTTGGAAAAAAATGTATCAAATATGTCAACTTTAAATCAAAAGATACTGATATATTTCATTTTATCTATAAAAATCATATTTTTTTAGCTTACTGTCAAACAAATTTAAATCTGTCAAACAATCACCGACTTACCATCTTACGTATGCAAAGTCAGTGATTAAGTTCGTAATACATAAGTTTTCACCTGTTTAACGGCCTAAAAATAATTTTGGGAAAAGAAAGACAATCCAAATTAATAATTTTCACTTTCATACGTACAATGTATGTTGAAATGACGCTTGAAAGGTATAAATAACATGTAGTTGACGCTTCATACGTACAAATACCATTGTTAAGTAACATTTAATGTATAAAGGAGATACTTATGTCGCTTGTGTTGTTTTCTCTACTATGAGTCAAATATTTAATTACAATCCAAATTCAGACCTGTATCAAGCGCGAATATTGTGTCCATTTTTGCCCCAACTGTTCAGGGTTGGACCTCTGCGGTCGTATCCAGCTGCGGCCGGTGAAGCAATTTATTTGTTGTTGTTGTTAAAACTGGGTTTTACTTTTGTTTTGATGTGCTTTTTCTTGTAGGCACACAACGAGGGAAGTTTGGCGGGTTCCGAAGTTAGGCAACAATACAGATCTGGTGATAATGACAACCAAAGTAATAGAAATGTTTATCAAAACTATGATATGGACATTGATGACTATGAAGTGAGTATGAAACTGATATTTAGAGCGGTAATTTGCAAGATAGTCAGAACAACTGTGTACAAAACACACAAACACAAAAAAAAAATAGAAGCTACCAAAAAGAGTTTATTATCTTAAATTTATATTTTATGTACATTGTGCCACTAATAAGTGTATCTAATATACATAACTCTACATTAACTAGTTAGCGCAGTTACTATGGAAAATTATTATATCCCTATTCCCATGTCTGCCAACCGGTGGTCTATACTATTCATTTCGAAATTTGTTTTGTTATAATTCATGCCGTTAGTTTTCTCGTTTGAATTATTTCACATTGTTCATGTCGGGGCCTTTATATCCGGCTATACGGTAGGTTTTTTCTCATTGTTGAAGGCTGTACGGTGGCCCTAATTGATTATTACCACTTTATTTGAACTCTGGTGGATAATTGTCTCGTTTGCAAGCATACCACATTTCCTCATTTTTATACATGTATTTTCCTTTTTTCAAGTTAATGATCATCATGTTGTCAGCTAGACTTCGCAGCCTTGTTATGTGTGATTTATTTTTTAAGACACATGGTCTATTTATGAATGGGGAAGCTATTTGCGTACGCACAACTTGTTAATCTACCATAACCCTTTCAATCTATCTGAGTGAACTATTTGGTGTTTGTTGTTGTTTATCTTTATTCAAACGGCTATGTTTTTGGATGCATCGGTTGTTGGAGATTGGTGTTGTGTGTTGTTCCGTGTCGTAATTCCTGTTTTTCTTTTTATGTATTATTCACAAGAAATCATGTTAAACATTTCAATGTCAGGACAGGGGAATTGTAATATTTTATGTATTATTCACAAGAAATCATGTTAAACATTTCAATGTCAGGACAGGGAATTGTAATATTTTATGTATTATTCACAAGAAATCATGTTAAACATTTCAATGTCAGGACAGGGGAATTGTAATATTTTATGTATTATTCACAAGAAATCATGTTAAACATTTCAATGTCAGGACAGTTAAACATTTCAATGTCAGGACAGGGGAATTGTAATATTTTATGTATTATTCACAAGAAATCATGTTAAACATTTCAATGTCAGGACAGGGGAATTGTAATATTTTATGTATTATTCACAAGAAATCATGTTAAACATTTCAATGTCAGGACAGGGGAATTGTAATATTTTATGTATTATTCACAAGAAATCATGTTAAACATTTCAATGTCAGGACAGGGGAATTGTAATATTTTTTATATAATAGTAGTGAGTCATACTAAAACATAGTTGATATATGGTATATCTACCATTTATTTGTATTATCAGGCGTTATGGGAGTTACAGGAAGAAAATGGAGATGTACAAAATTCAGGAATGTCTGAAGACCAAATAGAACGGATACCTTGTCATAAACCTAGCTTACATACATCAGCAAGTAATGAAGAAAAGCAATGTTGTATATGTTTGAGTGAATATAACGTTGGAGACTATGTTAAAGCATTACCATGTTTTCATGCTTACCATAAAGAATGCATAGACCAATGGTTAAAAGTAAGTGATTAGAGACATTTTTAAAACAGCTGGTGGCCCCAAAGTGAGACCCAGATATATGACCCAGTTTCTGGAACTAAGGGATACGACCCCAAGAAGGGCCGTTGGCGGTTGTGTTGGATGTATCAAATACGCGATCCGTTGTCTTTCCATCTCTATTATTATTCTAGTGCCTCTAACATACTAAATTAGAAGCCTGGTATCTTTGATGAGTTTTTGTGTTTATCATATGAATAACAAGAGTTCATGGGCTGAAATATCTCGCCTGCTTTACTGATCGTGATGGAATTAATGTTGAAAGTCTTTAAGATAAATAATGTAAAATCATTCCATACGTAGAATGTAGTTGACCTATTTCTATTGCTTACATACCATTGTCCAATGAACCATGAAAATGTCATCAAGGTCAGATGAAACCTGCCAGACAGACATGTACATCTTATATTACCTATACATATCGCTTATACTATCTGAGAATTGGACTTAATTACTAAATTACAAAAACTTAACACTGACCATTGAACAATGAAAATGAGGTAAAATTCAAATGGATCCTTTCAAAGCAAAGCTCTGGTTCTTTGTTCGGATTTGTCTATACGTTAGGTCCCTTCTGGTTTTACCAGCTCTTCAAAGTTTATAAAATGTTTCGAATTTTCAAATATTTTGCCCTCGAGCTTCACTGAAGAGACATTAATTGTCAAAATGTGCATCTGGTGCAGTAAAATTTGTACCGTTAATGCTATTCAAGATATACATGTTCGCCTTACAACGATTCACATAGTATAAATGACCTTTTATTATCTAACGGTGAACTTCTATGTAATATGGTCTCTGGTGGAAAGTTTTCTCGTCGGCAATCTTACCACATCTTCTTTTATATATCGTTTGGGCTTGTATTATATTTGCCTTCGGGTTTATATGATCCGTTCATCCTATTTCGACTCTTCAAAATTCAAGAGTCTATCCTAAATTGAGGTAAATTATATGGCCTTTCAAATACCGTTTCGATTCCTAACATCACTGAAGAGACATTAATTGTCGAAATCCGGATATGGTGTACTAATTTTTGCACCTTTTGTTTACGGTATACCATCTTTTCCGCAAGTTTATTGTTTTCTGTTTGGTATTAAATTAATAGTTAAGATCCATTTTGTTACATCTTTGTCATCCATTTATTTGGCAATCGCCAGTGGCAGTCAGCAGGGTTTAAGAACATACGTTGTTCGACCTGCTAGTCAAATGCGTTTTGTTAAAGGATACTTTTTCACTTTTTTTGGTCTTTTGGAAAATTTTGTTTGTGCTGTATTAACCATAAACACTAAAAAATTATCAAGGAACAATGCAAATGATAGAAATGTCAGATAAACCCGTCAGACGGACATGTACACCTTACAATTATTCCATATGCCAAGTATAGTTGCCCTATTGCTTTCAGTATTTTATAGGATACTGATTCGACCACAAAAACTTAATCTTGTTCCTTGATCCAGGTAAAGAGGTGATGTAGACCTCGCAAGGATACCCTATGGAGTTTTTTAAGCAATCGCTAAACCAGGGGAAACGGATATATTACAAAGGGAAACTTCAGAACATTAGGCACTGGTATATTAGGTATGAAGTATCCAGATCTTCTACTGTCTGTAATATAAAGCTTCATACAACTATTCTACGCAGATTGCCATCCCTATGTATAGCATTTTGTAACTTTCGTCACTGGCGGTACAAAAACCTTCGACACAGAGTATGTTTATATAAATAACGTTGCATTAAAAACTACTAAACAGCAGCAAGGAAATTCGATAGTTAAAAAAAGGGTATGAAGTATATGCACATTGTGTTGAAATATTCAAATTATCAATTCCAGAAAAGACAAAACTTGTTTATTGAACAATCTTCATCTGGTACACGCTAGACAAATACACAAAAACCCTTGTGAACTTCAAAGTAAGATTTAAATGTACACAAAAACTATCGAATATTCAGTATGAAGTCTTCTCTAACTGATAGTATTTATTTTCAGAACCAAGCTGTATGTCCAGTGTGTAGAGTCGATATAAAAGTCGAGTAGCACAAGTCACTTTGTTATATTGACAAGTTTGATGTTAATTCGTACTGTAATGAAAATGTTGGTCGAATTTTTTACTGCAATTCGGACTTTTACTTCTTTTTTTATCATGAGCTTATACAAATTAATAATAGAAATTACAAACAGATAGGCAACGATTCCTCACCTCATAATAAATGTCGTTGTAGCGCCACGGAAAAGGCCCTTCTACGCGTTTTTATGAAAAAAACAAAGACTTTCGTAAATGTTTAACTAGTGTTTGGTCTTTTTTGAAATATAGATCACATACAAGTATAAATTAAATAATTTACCATGATAGGGTCTATATAAACAGCACCTCTCCTGTGACTATTTATTTGACACGTGCATGTGTTATTTTTCCCCTACTCACAAATATGTGCTAAAATATGCACTTTTTTTATAATTTTTTATAGAAATATCTAATTTATGATATTAGTCGACCGCATTAAACATTAAAGTTATATGAAACTTTAACTTAAAACAAAAATTGAATATGTTTTTTTTTATACTTGAATGGCTTAAGTTTTACTACAAAACAAGTGTACGTATACTTTCATGTAAAAGAAAATCCTTTATATTATCAAAATCTTCATAAATGTACTGATATTGAATTATTGTCTTCCCGTACACTTGTTAGAACTTCGGTCAACGCACAGCGCTAGTGCGCAAAAAAGGGGAAAGGGGGCGTGATAAAAGAATGTAAACAAACGTGCACGCGAAGGTAAATAGTAACAAATGATTCTTAAAGAACAAATTTAATCAAACAAATTATTTAACAACTGTTTAGGGAAAGTTTAATTAACAAATGGGAATGCATGGAAAATATAAATATATATATATATCATGGCTCTATTAATCACTGTGTTGATTGTTTATCAACGTCACCATCCGGTAAACTTTTGCATCAAACTTGAAAGACAATTAGCTTGCGATCAACAATCACTGAATGAATTATTGTTTGTCGATAATACGTTATAGATTCGTAATAAATATAAAAAAAAAATTCTTATGATTTGAACTTTGTACATACACATCATTTATCTTTACACAAAAATCACCTCATTTTGTAAAACGTCAAATGTTTAGGTCAAAGAGAGCCCATTTTAGCTCATCTATGTGAGGTATTCCCATCACTTAGCGTCCGTCGTCATTGTTGTAAAGTTGTTCAAAACCCTTCTTCAATGAAACTACAATGGCAATGTCAAGCAAACTTGAACTGAAGGATTCTTAGAGCATCTAGTATAAAGTTTGTGGTTTATTTTTTACTCTTAAAAACATGGCCGCCACGACTAAAAATAGATCAGAAGGATAAAATGCATTAATTGTCTTTATAACTTGAAACTATCGAAAATTTGATAATAACTTCTTCCTGTTTGTACCAAAATTATCAGACGACTCTTTATGGGAGTTGATGCCCTTAAATTGCAACTTTTGACAGATGTTTGTGTTTGGTCCACTATCTCAGAAATTATAATCGATCGATAGAAAAATGTTTATACTGACCGAAATCATTAGATTATTCCTTTAAGAGTTATTGTCTTAAAAAGACGATTTCTGTCACATTTTCGTGTTTTTTTTTCTTTCTTTCTCAATTATTTGAAAAACTATAATAGAAAGATGGAAACTTTAAACAGCTAGGAAAAAATATCAGCAAAACAAGAGTTTCAAAATGTCAATATGACAGAAACCGTTGATTAATCATGATAGATCATAAATAGGTAGACAATATGACAGAAACCGTTGATTAATCATGATAGATCATAAATAGGTAGACAATATGACAGAAACCGTTGATTAATCATGATAGATCATAAATAGGTAGACAATATGACAGAAACCGTTGATTAATCATGATAGATCATAAATAGGTAGACAATATGACAGAAACCGTTGATTAATCATGATAGATCATAAATAGGTAGACAATATGACAGAAACCGTTGATTAATCATGATAGATCATAAATAGGTACACATTGCAAGCAGCAAAACTGAGTAACAATACAAAAAAAAATGTTTTCCACCATTGGATGACTCGTTATTGCTCTTAAATGGCGACTTTTTTTTTATCAAATTGTCGTTTTCTTTACTGATTTTTTTTTTGGTACTAATTGTATAATTTTGTACAAAAAAATTATACAAGATCTAGATATCCAATAAAATAAATGTATTTTCTGTACTAATTCTAAAAACTATAATAGATCAGAAAAAAAAATGTCACCAATACAACGTCTCCAAAAATACCACCAAATAAGATTTACAAATAACCAAACATAACTGATTGCAATAAAGTAAAAAATAAATATCAAAATGGCATAGTTTCCCAGGTGAACCAATTATGCTCTTTGTAGCCTCTTGTTTATTGTTTATAAATTATGCATTGTCTTATTACTTGGTTTTTTGTTTTCATAGTTTTTTTTTCTTATTACAAATGCTTCAGTTTTAAATGTCGTAGAGACAGAAACTGTCCATTAAAGAATTAGAATTGTTTCAGCCGAGTATCTAACCCATGACCTTTCACGCATCAGGCGAGAATGCAACCAAGAGACCACATAAATGATCTTGGTGTCCTAGTTCTTACAGTAGAATGGTGTAATTATCATGTTCAATATTTTAAGGCAGTGTGAAAAAAAGGCAAAAGATACCAAGGGATAACTCAAACTCATAAGTCGAAAACAAACTGACATGACATGTCATGCCAAAAAACGAAAAACGACGAAAAGACAAACAGCAATACACAAAACACAACATAGAGAACTAAAGACTGAGCAGCACGAACCCCATCATAAACCAGGGGTGATCTCAGGTGCTCCGGAAGGGTTAACAGATCATCCTTCACATGTGGCAGCCGTCGTGTTGCTCATGTAAGTACAAACCCGGTGATACCATAAGTGCAGATATAATACAGGTAAACATGGATATTAGATACATCTGAAATTGATGAAGTCAGAAAGGAATAAGAGTGAGATAATGTGTATCGACTGGGAAAGCATTGTATTTTCATTACCCGTCACCAGATTCCAAAAGTCGTATCCTAAAATGATCAACTGAATATGCCTGAATATGCATTGAGTGGATAGAATGAAACACTGGAATCTCTAGATAGCTTACTTTTTGATGGCGTTCCAAGTTATTCATAAAAATAATAGAGGAGAATATCTATAACGAAAAATACTAATCGAAGTGAAGCGCACCTATTTGAAAGGTTCGATGCATATTTCTAAAATTATACATCCAACGTGAATTCATATGATATATGTAGAAATATAGTTGAAAATGTACGTCACAGATCGCAGCTTATTCCAAACAACTGATCAGTGGATATTATAGGAAACCTTTAGTCCAGCAACAACTGAATCGATCCATTTGTAGATAAAGCCAAATGGGTGCTCATCTTTTTCTTCATGTTAGTGAATTCGCTCATTATCTACTTTTTACTTTTACTACTTTTCGGCAAAGAAAATAACTTGCTCCAAATTACACCTTTTGAATCGGAATATAAGAAAAGGTATAAGACAGTTTCTGTTCTAAAGAAAGATAACTCTTGCAACCTCAAGTAAACAAGAGCGACATTTGGATGGAGTAAAATATGTTAATCCATTAATTCAATGAATTATGCTTAACATAGCATCATCACACACTGGTATAATGAGAAGAGAGAAATATAAATGCAAACTCTAATGGGTCGTACTTTCTGTACATTTTTTGCAACAATATATTGTAAGTTTTTTATCAATTATATATATTACACAGCAGATGTGTTCTTGCTGTACGTCTTTACTTTACCAGAACAGAAATCAGCCCTTCTGTTTTGAAATGAATCATCACTGATATTGCCATATTTATAATTATCTAATTACAAACAACGTTCGATTTTCAACCCTCAGGAAAAGATTACCTAAGCTGTATTTTGTAATACCCATCGGAATTTCGGGTACTCGATGCACTTCGTACTTTATTTGACATGTTAATTTTTTGGATTCGAGTGTCACTGATGAGTCTTTTGTACGCAACACGCGCGTCCGGCGTACACAATTGTAACCTGGTATCTTCAACTTTAAACAACTGTCATACAGGTGGGAGGATTAGTAAGCTATAAAACCAAGTGTAACCTACCATAGTCTTCGGAAAATACCTGAACATTAGGAATATGACAGTTATTTTCCATTCGTTCCGTTGGTTGATATATCATAAGGTTTGATTTCGTCAGTTTTTATGGACTTCCCCTTTTTGAATTTACCTTGGAGTTTGGTATTCTTGTTTATACTTTTTGAAAGTTTTTTTTTTTTTTTTTTTGTATACATTATTAAAGGCATTGAGCTCCTTCCTTCTGTATCTCGTTATTTGCTCTCTTTTAACTCTTATTGTATCAATTACAAGAATTATATCTTTTGATAAATTCAACACTGTTGAAATTTTCGTACTAATGTGACGAATAATCTTCCTGTAGAAACTATGAAAACATAGTGACTTAAAAAAATGCCCATGTGTAAAAGAGATAATAGTTTAAAGCTCTTATCTTTTAAATTTCAAAATAAATTGTGATGTATTTCTATGTGGTTTTCGATAGCATTGATTTAATCAGGGAGAACTCAAATATACAGAACACTAGGGATGAGAAACATAATAAACGACAATCGAATAGTACCGACAATGATAGTAATAATGTAAACAAAATAAGAATGTTAAATATACCGAAAAATTAGTAAAATTATAATATTGAACTTTCGTAACTACCATCCGGTCCCCTTTTCCCCGAATGTGACCTACCGAATTAGAAGTATTACCGGATTTGTACTAACGTGAGCAACACGACGGGTGGCACATGTGGAGCAGGATCTGCTTACCCTTCCGGAGCACTCGAGATCCCCCCAGTTTTTGGTGTGGTTCTTGTTGCTCAGTCTTTAGTTTTCTATGATTTGTTTTATGTACTGTTGTTTGTCTGTTTGTCTGTTTGTCTGTTGGTCTTTTTCTTTTTAGTCATGATGTCAGTTTATTTTCGACTTATCAGTTTGAGTGTTTATGTGTTCCTTGAACCCGGAAACTTGATTGTTATAATCTTGATAGAAATGAAATTGAAATTATCAGTAGCTATATATATCTTGGTGATATATTTTCTGGGATTGTCCTGTTCCTTTCCACCAGAAAATATCTAAGCAATTAAAACAATGTCTGCTGTGATAAAATAAATCTAGATTAAATGATTTGTTAATTGCGTGACAACTAGACATGTTTAAGAAGGCTATTAGTCCTTTATTTACATATGGGTGTGAAATTTGGAGATTCAAAACATTTTTGAGCGGTTCTATTCGCGTTTCTGCAATGATATTCGTCGTTTGAACCCACCACTCTCGAATTACATGATTTATGGAGAAATAGAAAGATACCCAATTTAAGTAAAGGCCAAGTAACGTTAGATAAATTTTTGGAGTCAATTACAAAAAGGAGAAGAGAGCGAAAATTATATTTATTATATATTCCCATGGAGTTTGATGCATACATTACAGAAGACAACCCTGTCAAGGCTCTTTTTGGAGTTCGTTCAATTCCCCCAGTTATTGATTTTTGCCTTGATTTGTAATTGTCAATAACCTAAATAAACAGATTGTGATATGACTGTAGAATGTCAAAGATATTGCATGGTCAAAATTTATTTCAGAAACGTTGGGCTGTATTAAGCGTTTAGCCAAGCATAAAATATCAGTTCATTCAAGAATGGTCTTTAGAACTGAACAACACGCAAAAAGGGGTTGTGGTATACTAGTAGATTGCATAACACAATTTTGATTTTGAACACTGTCTATCAGTGCTACTATTTGATATATCATCATCTTATGTAAAATAAGATGTAGCCATCACCGTTTGCCAGATGAGAAGGGAAGGTGGCACAATATACTCAGAGCTGTTAGATTGTGTCACATTTGCGACTTGGCTTACATCGATGAAGACTTTATTTATATTATGTCATTAAACATTTTAACGAATGAAAGAAACAAAATACCACGGTACTGTAAAAAAAATTTAATTATGCTTAGAATCATTTCAATTCCTAAGTCATTTGTCTAGAATGGGGGAGGGGGTCCTAAATTCTGTATTCTTTAATTTTAATTTTTTGGATATTTTTCTCTATTTTTGGGGGAAAGGGGGCATTATTCTCTTTTCTTTATTTTTTGGCCCATTATTCTCTTTCTAATTTCAGTATCCCATTATTATCTATCCAGTAAACCCCATCCAGACCCTCATATGATGCATGATTATCACTCTAATCATATATACATGTCCTCAGTGATCAATAACATAGTATGCCAGTATTATTATGATGTATTTGATCAATATAAAGTTCAACCAATTTGGTGCGCAGCGGAATTCGGGAGAGTAGATATAACAAATGTGTTTTTATTCTATGGAGCAGACGTGAATGATTGTTCTGACACAGAATCAACTCCAGTCCGATGTGCCTGTTTCATGAACCACCAGCTTATTGTAGAATTCTTAGTTGAAAACCGAGGAAACCTTTCAAAAACTAATATTTACGGTGGATCATGCTTGATGAATTCTGTTAGATGTTCAGGGCTAGATAAATTTTTAATTGCAAAGGGTGTAGAGGTAAATTCAGTTGATGTTAATGACTGAACCGCTTTTCATTATGCAGTCAAAGAAGGTCATGTAAACAGTACTAGGGTTCTATTTAAGAATAAAGCCGTATACACCATACGAAATACAGCGAACAGAACAGCCCTTGATTTAAAGGACATGATTTAGTTGTAAAGGCTTTTATTCAGGAAGGTTCTGGTTCCAAAGATGTGTTGTATTATGGAAATATGCCTATTGCCTTGAATTAGGACGGGAAAATTATTTATAGAATGATACTGTGTATGCTGCAACTTCTCTTGCAAATATATTTTGTGAAATCCAAATAGAATTTGAGGATCAAAAGAAAAGGTAAAGGTGGTATATAAATTGTCTTTATGTTAAAAAAAATAATTGATTGATTAGATGTGCTATTTCGTGGCGGTCAGTTTTTATTGGTGGAGAAAGCCAGAGTGCCCGGAGAGAACCACCGACATTCGGTAGAAAAACTGACAATCCTAGTCTTTTAAGATTGGATTCGAGTGCACCTGCCACGTGCAGGAGTAGAACTCACAACCTTGGTCTGTACATGCTGGTGATACAGTAGTTGGACTACCTAGACCACTCGACCACCGAGGCCCCTCATGTTAAAAAAAGCATGAGTGTCTACACCATGAGTTATAAAGCAACTCGAATAATTTCATATATCATTGCCGAATTGGAGACGTCTTAATAGATATATTCTGGATGTAGGCTTTTGTGAGGTATCACATATTTTGTCCAAGTCTTAGATTTGTCCTCTTTAATAACCAAGCGTGGACAAAAGGAGTGAGCTTTTATAATTCCGATCATTTCAATATTTATCATTCAGCCTGCAATATAATATTATGGCAAATAAAAACGAAATGTGAAGTATACGTAAATAAGTCGGCACACACAAGACACCAAAGAACATAGCGGTTAACATGAATTTGTTAATAAGGTAATGAGGTTTTTACGGTGACCACATTTTGTAATTTATTAAAGATGCAATTCATAAAATATGATCAGCACACCATTAGTAATTGCCTTCTCCATCTTCACTAAATACGTCTCAATGGTCAACCGCTTATGGGACTATCTACATGTTGCCGGTTAATTATTGTCTATGAAAAACAAAAGATTGCATTGCGGAGCGGAGCGGCTGTAACCTCTGATTAAATCGATAGTAATAAGCCTACATGTTATTGTATAGTCGTGCATTATAAATATAAATTTTTTTGAGTGAACACCGACCACTAGGAAAAAAAATATTACAACGTGTGTTTTCCATCGGCCTTACTTGACGTGAGCATGCGTAACGTATCAACTGAGATACAATTGGATAGAGCGTATGTTACTGCTTATTAAAGGGAAGAGCTTAAGTTATCATTTTTTACCATATGATTCTATCTGGTTTTTTTTTACCATAGATTCTATCTGATTTTGAGTCGTTCGATCATCTTTGTCATTATAAGGGAAAAGATCAAGATCTGAAACAGACCTTCCAGTTTCGATAGTGTCATTTATTCAAAGTCAACTGAGATACGTTGAGATTCAAGCACTTACTGAAATGTAGTTTTTAAGTGACAGGATATTATCAATGTATCTGAAGGTGAAATGAGAGCACTTCGGTCGGTAAATATTGTTTTTATGATTTACTTTATCAGAAAACAAGATCTTCTAAAGATAGATATACGGTGAAATTCAATATCCTAACAATCTTTAGTTTAGCAAAAAACATAAATTCTACTCTAATATTTTTCAGGTACAGACAAAAGATGTAATTGAAGTCATGGTTATGTTGAAAGATCATATCTATAATTGTGATGCCATATTATTCGTCAGACCTGTCAATATACATACAATCAACAACTATAAATACCTGCTTCAGTCCGTGATACACATGATAAATGTTTTCCAATGTTTAGAGAGGGATCCATATGAACAAAACGATTTTTTGAAAATA
The DNA here is from genome assembly GCA_017311375.1 of Mytilus coruscus. Taxonomy (NCBI): domain Eukaryota; kingdom Metazoa; phylum Mollusca; class Bivalvia; order Mytilida; family Mytilidae; genus Mytilus; species Mytilus coruscus. The sequence goes on along the minus strand of JAASAO010000214.1, from coordinate 26,564 downwards.
ATACCTGAACTTGTACGAACGGATACGACAACATATGACAGAGAGTCATTTTTACACCTAGCCGTAAATCCGCATACAGGAATTGTTGATGATACGTTTTTCTCTAAAATTCCTTCTATGGAAGTTGTGAAATTTTTGCTTGAGTGTGGAATAGACACACAAAGATCTGACAAAGATGGTCTAACTGCTTTACTATGTAGTATTAAACAAAGCCAAAACAATGACAAAAATTAAAAGCTGACATATTAAAGCAAACACAGAAATAAAATGTTGTTTGGCTCGTTAGAGACATTTGAATATTGGTAAAAGGAAGCAGGTGTTACATATGAAAGAGGACAAAGTTTGTATAATTTTCGTGATATTTTTTGGTAATCAGATATACAAAGTAGCGGGAAATCTTATGCTTTACATCATGACAGCCACGGTCAACAGGGTAAAGCGCAATATTAGTACAATTTTTGTTAAAAAAAAGTTAACGATTTTTGATTCACTAGTATATTGATATTTATATTGATTATTCTATTTGACAATTTTTCATTTTCCACGTCCTCTATAAAATAAAACAGAGAATTGGATTTTGCCTTACTTATTACTAGATATGTTTTCTTTATATAGATCTCTTAGTAACTCCGTTGGAATCCATAGACAGTTTTCAATGTATCAAATTCATAATATGTTACATGTTTATTATTAACTTACTTCGATAATGGACATTAGTATGTTTTGGCGACTTCCATGATTCCCGTCGGATGGTCTTGAGATGGTTTATAGAATAGATAATAATGGACAAAAAATATAAATAATAGAGAACAAATGGTACAAAAAATAAAGAATAGATAATAATGGCACCTTTCTCTTTTTAAATTGTCCGTTTCTACCCTATGTATCCACAGAGCCAACTTATTTAATTACCTACTAAATGAATTATCGTCCAAGATGCGACTGAAATATTTGGTAATGGACGTCAGAAAACAGTTGCAAGTTCTTTCTAAATGTCTGCAGTCAAATGAAATTTTATATGATTTTTTCGCAAACCATCATATATTAATGACACCCGAGTTAGCAGTCAGTACCTTTAGTATACTTTATTTCATAGGTCCGTTAGATGTTTCTGATGACTACTATAGAATAATGTCATTTTATTGTTAAAATAAAACATATTTTATTAACTCCTTCATTTGATTTTTAAAAAGGTTAAAATGAGACCACTCATGTACCTGTTGAATTCAAAAATAAAAAGTAATAATAATATTTCAAAGAATATATTTTAGATGTTCACAAGACAGTAGTCTATCAGATATCAATATATATGTATATTTTTCAATTTTAACTCAACAATTTACTTTTAGGTTAATAAACTTAATTTTGAGATCTCATTGTTGATGTTAACATGCCTTCAAAAGATATCAATACTGTGATGTTTTATGTGAAGAATATATATTTACCAAATATATCCATATATGTTTAGGACTTTGAACTGCGATGGCACTCCAAACCGCGATGGTCACAATGAAGTGCGATGGTTTGACTCTGAAGTGCTTTTTTGATTTCGCTGATGTGCGATGGTGACATTGTTATGCTGTCTTGTTGATAGCTACACCGACGTGCGTTGGTTGTAATGCTGAAGTGCGATGGATTACATAAACTTTAAATTCAAGGTTTGTCATGTTCACATGCTGATGTATAGTTATTTTGTTTGTTAGAAGCAGCTTTTCGTTTTTTAAGTGAATCTTCAAGAGTATTTCCGTTATAATAAAACAGTCACGGTAAATATTCATTACATTTCCAACTATAACTGTATTGTTGTAATTAACTTCGTAAATAGGCTCGGGAAATAAGCTAACGTGCATACAATCGTTCAGAAATTAACCACTATATATTTATTTTCCATTAAAACCAGGACTAATTTCAATGACTGAAAATCATTGAAATGCAAATATTTCTTGATTAGTCAGAACGAAACAAATCTATTCGGCTGTTGTGATGGAGAGCAAGGACTAAAATAGATCACAGTAGGAGGTTTTTACTACAACTGAAGAAAATATGGAACGTTTGGTATTTATATAATAACTAATAAAGAAATCAAACACCCAAAATAATTGCACATCTGTTGATTTTAAATTACGCGTCATATAGACCATCGCACATCAGCAAAAGGGCCATCGACAATAACGAAAGAAACATCGCCCTTCGGCGCAGACCATCGCACTTCAACGTCCCCATTACACCTCGGAGTTCTATATATATGATAGATAAAATCTGTCTTTTAGGTCATCTACATCTTTTTTGACATGTGTATGAGCTTAAAGTTGTCACAAAGAAAGCATTTTTGTCCTCTCTCCATTTATCGGTTAATCCCGAGTGTCGGCTTGGAAATGTTAGATTAGTCATTCATGAACTCCTCCATTCCCACATTTTAACCCATGCTTAATTGGTCTTCGATGAGATGAACGGGTTATATTTTAACGCATTAAGGTCATGTTAGACGTAAATTACAGCTTTTGAAAGACTGGATCCAACCTCAGTCTATCGTCTCAAAAAGAGGAGAAGATACCATATAAAAAATCAAACCATAAGTTCAAGAACAATGGCAACATTGTCGTCAAAAGAAAACTACGAAAAGGCAAATATAAGTCCATAAACACTACACAGACACCTGCAAATTGAACAAAACAGTTCCCTATCAATTCTAAGGGTAGACGCAGATTCTCCAGAAGGCTATAAGAGTTTCTGATTCACTAGTTAATGTCTGGTCAATGTCAATGTCATTTGATGTCTTGTTATATATATTTTCCTTCTTTCATATCGTCGAATATTTCTCGGGGCAAATTCATATGTCTATAATTACAAGCTGTAAAGCGCACGTAAGAAATATATCGCGTATAGCCTTAACAGATTAATCTGGTCATTTGATCGTCAGTTCTCTTTTCTCAAAGGTTACTAAATATTGACGCAGGAATCACTGTTGGTCCATGGTCAAGTACATGTTTACATAAAAATTGAGATCAGTCGATCTTATTGAATAAAGATTATGTGATCGTTCATTTAGAAGAGCATTCAAAATCTATGTTTTACTATCAGAGCACGGGTTTCTAATCCTTTGACGAAACCCGAGGTTATCCATATTTTTTCTTCTCTTCGTGATAAATATGGTGTTGTTCTGTAAGCGTACTTCATTCCAACATGAAGATCTTCAGGAACATAAAATACACTAGTGTTCTCCTTCTTCGCACTAGTGTGTTCATTTCGTCAGAAATAAAATGCTTGGGGAAAATACATCAGGGAACTTTAACAGTAGAGTATTTTTTCCAAAAGGAAAAAATACACTGGGCACTTATTGTGCACCCTTACTGATCCATTTGATCCATGAGTATGCGAAACATAATTCATACAAAACCTTCTCAACGGTAACATACATGTACCCTCTGACATATCGTGACACATTTGCATTACTCAATTGATACGGTACGCTCGTGCATGGGCACACTATACAAACTTCATTAATAGGGTAGTGCTCCAATATACAGACTGGTCAGTATAATTTGTCGCACTTACATTAAGGACGCAATTTTGTAAAAATGACGAAAAAAGGGGGGTAGAAAGAGAATTGTCAGCTCTGGCTTTGCTGTGAATATTCCATGGTCGTACATGGGCAATAATGAAAGGTCGCCCCATTTCTCATCTTTAACATAAAAATATGACCCCGTGACCCTAGCTCTGTCACGTGACATGCCGTTTTCATGAGTTAAAACTGTCGTTTGTATTTGGCTCGAGCACAACCTTTACGCTTCACTATTCTCTGTCAAATTTTAACAATAAGTTAACCAACTACCAAGGTCACTTAAAAGTGCTGGGGGTTAGAATAGTTTTTTAAATTGTTTATTTGGAATGAATTTTACATCTCTGATGGTCAAATTCCGTGATTTTGTCAACTTTGCTTACCTCGTACGACTCTCAGAGATAAAATTGGAGAAACCCCCAGCAAGTTTCATGCTCGTATTTTAATGCAAAAAATAATTTTCTTCAGTTGATGGCTTTTGTTATAGATTAAAAGGTTGTGCTAGGCCAAAATATAGAAAATTAAACGAAAATCCTATTGTCAGCGATGTTTTAAATCGCAACAAAGATCGCGATTTAGAATCGGTACCGGGGAAAGCGCGGATTAATTCCGCTCGTAACGAGAGAAACAATAATTCTTTTTTTTAACATAAAAGCAGGTGTTTTAGCATTTATAAGATTTTTTTCAACTTTGTGTGAGTGAATATCAGTACTTCAGATATATACGATGTGTCCTTTTGTATTTGAGGGGACCTTTACCACAATAAAGAGTATTAGGGTTGTGAAAAGTCCAGTAGAGCTAACGTCACGGTACCCAAATTGCACCGAGTACCCAAATTGCACCTATTCAACATAAATAGCTGAGAAATTCTTAAAAGTTTTCTTTGAGACTAAACAATTCATATTTTGATTATTTGACATTATACACGTCTTACAAAATAGGTGAATATATTCAAATATACACTAAACGTTCACAGTTTATATCAACAGATGAAGCTTTCACTGGAAAAGAAAAATGTACGAAAACGCCGGCATGCGACGTTCACATAAAGTCATCTTTTAAAAATGAACAAAAAAATATGTTACAAGCATCCATTTAAAAAAAATGAATAGTGAGCATGTACTAATGTCAAATTGTTCTAAATATTTGAAAAAATAAAACAAAACATCTGTTATTTGATTTTTAATGATGTGAATTTAAGCTTGGATGCAATTTGGGTACTCCTCATTACGGAATCATAGATAGTTTGGAGGTCGATTCAAACCCATTTTCTATGACTCAGTAGGAATTAAAAATCAAATTGGTGTACCTATATAACAAAGAAGGATACGGCTACAAAATAAACACAGAATGGAAATTTTTGTCTTTATCATAAAAAAACGAAGGTGAAAAAACTGTCAAAATAGGTGCAATTTGGGTACCGTCACGTTACCTTTTTTGTAGTTGGACCAAGTTATAGTATTTAAATCGATTCATTTCAATTATCTTATATGTGCAGGACACTTAAATAAACGAATGTAAAACTATAAAATATATTAATTATTACAGAATTTTGAAGCTTTCAGTCTATGTGCCATGATGTTAAATACAAGTGTGATCAAGTGTGTCAATATGTGACTTTTCATTGCAAAGGGACTTATAATCTTTAAGTTTAACTCAAAAATTATGTTTACTAGTGTTAAGTGATAGGTCCTATAAATGGCTAACTGAGTTTCAAGTCTTAGGAGAACATGTAAATAATCACTAAATTGAACCTAGAAAATAAACTGGCATGGGATATATATATGTATACCAGTTTTCAGCCTGTAATAATGCATCTTCAAACAATGAAAATTAAAAAAAGTATCGCAATGTTTTTCAATGCGTACAATCTGTGACTATTATACTAGTATAATAGTCCCAGGTAAAATGCAGCAGTGCCAGTTTAGCAATAACAAAATCTCCAAAATTTCAGCAGTGATTTTCCTTCATAAAATATTTGCAATCCCATTTTTACCAGTAATCGGTGATATGCAAAAATATTAAATGAATGCATTAATTTCTGAATTTACAGCAATTCTATTTGTCAAATTGTTACAGCAAAAAATCAATATCTTAATTTTACAGAATGAGTTTAGCACACATTAAATTTGTATGTTTGCATAAAATTAATCTCGTCTGAAGGTCTGATCGCATTCCAAGAATTCAACAATTTATTTATAAAATAATATTGAACTACAAATTTATGCCAAAGCATGAATTAAACCCTCTTCTAAATCATTGTTTATCTTTAATATCAAATAATCATGATGTTTGATACTGCTGTATACTCAGCTTAGTATCATTGTGTGTAAAACCTAGTGAATAGGATAATGCACTACTGTATTCTTTGAAAAGTATTTCAGGAAGTCTTTATCATGTTTATGTACATGATGTTTTTCATTTTATTTTTTTAATTGAACATAAATGTTTGGTATAGGTGATCAATGTTATATTTTGTCTTAGTTTTGAAATAAAAGATTACTGTTCTTTTGCAAAAAATGTTGCATTTTTTCAATGAATTTAAGCAAACATGGTCCTATAATTTTGTGTTTCAGGAATAAGTTAAGATATGAGCTAACAACTATCTCAATAATAATAGAACTTTATAATTTACATGTAAAAAATTATTATACAAATGAATAATTCCACGTCTGTTACCCTTACACTTAAAAGTGCATACAGCGCGAGCGACCTGGGAAACATTGTGTTTTGTCCTATTTGATTAAAGAACGGTCCATAATTTATTATTGTCAGCAATGGGTACATGCTATATTCATTCCCCTAACATAACTTCTTCAGTTTAATTTTAGTCTTGAACATTAACGATCGGTTGAACATGTACAATGTGACCTGCTTTCTACCATTTGAGAAATAAAAATGCAATATACTATTGGCTATCGTAAAGGAAAAACTGACCTGCTATTTCTTATTTTATTTTGCATATTATCTTTTGAGCATTTTCCACTATTCAAACAGCATTTAATTAATAACATGAAGTCAACAATGAACATTAACAGTTATCTTAAAATATAAACATTTCAAAATTAATGTCTAGATGATTCTTTTTCTGTCCTTTACAGTTTATTTTAATGCATTCAGAGACATGAACCCTCATATTTTAGTAATATCATGTAACTTTGTATTCAATCACTTTTCATGCTGTATCTTTTACCTCAAAGTATCCTGAAAAAAATTATTTCCCTCACACAACTTCTTTAATTTTAGTCTCAAAAATTAGATCCCAAAAATTGCACATTCTATCTACATGTACACTGGTCTGTTATTAAGGAATGATTATCTAAATTTTATCAGTTTAATTGTCTTATTTAACTACAGTTTAAGGCTCAACAGTACCAGTTATTTTTGTTGTTGGGTTTCTGTATGAGTTAAATATGAGGAGATGTGGTATGATAGGCTATTTCTTGATTCATGTCTTTCACCAGAAAAGATCATCAATTACACATAGTCTTATGACGTCATTTACCAGAAAGAAGGCGAGCATGTACGTACCCCTGCACTATTAAAGTCTGAAGCAATTTCAGGATCATCATTCTGCAGGGTAGTAAAGAAATAATCTATGTTCCGTAAGTACGTATCTCAATTCGACTGGAGGGAGTAGACCATTTAATTAGATTTTAATTTCCCAAATATTTTGTGCAGTAAAGCATAAATTTTTTTCACCCGTTTGCTCAACATGTGTTTCAAGTGATGATGCATATATTTTTGTCAGGTGGTGATTAAAGTCACATGACAGATACAACTAACTACTGTATCTCGGGACTGTTTAGTTATTAGAAAATACCGAACGTATGCATAAATTTTCGCAGAATTCAATTTCTCGATTTCCCCTTACCCGCCAAAATAAGCGAAAATAACCGGCTATACTGTATAGGACTTCATACAGTCTTAAATAAGTGTTGATAATATAAGTAAAACAGTCAATTCCAGATAGTAATACTTACAAGTACATGGTCAGTGTGGACTTCTTATACATCAGCAACCTCCTGGAGCTCATCATTTCAGTTTCATTTTTTTCTTTTCACGAAAATGTCATATACTTTCTGCCATGTTCTTAATGCCGAGATATTTTGACCTACCCAGCAACTGTGAAGTGCTACAATTTTAATGAACATAGCACATAAACAGTTACCAGCCGGGTAATGCCATGCGTTACTGCTGCCCGATTTTCTACGAAGCTATATAAAAATATAAATATCATATTCATGTTGAATTAAAATGCAAGTTTACATCAATAAAGGCCATTATATTCCAAAATAAATAACATAATGAATATATATACATACTAAACAAAAGTGGACAAACTATAATATCTTGCTTAAATAATTAGGACCTTTTAATATGTTGGTAGTCATCCAGATCCGTCTTAAAATATATCATGTACAAAATGTACATGCATACACATGTTACATACATGTATGTATAAAACTCAAAGCTGATGTGTCCACATCATGCACGTAGTTATGTTAATTAAGCTTACATATGAATTTTAACATATGTATTTCTCACGTGTCTTCCTTTCTGGTATGCAACTTCTTGTCAGTGGACGTAGTAAAAATGTACACAGTTATATATTTATATATTTAAAGGACTGGAGCTCTTATTCAATAGTGACATCATGACATGAAAATCAGATATGTCCATCTACATGTAACTTAGATGACAGGGAAATGTTAAAGTATACATGCCTTCTTTTCTGGTAAAAGAAATGTCCCTATGTAGTATGTTTGTGCAAATGTATCCAATATGAAATGACTCAAATTCAAATAGTGACACAAGTATGAAAAGCAAATATGTTCATAGGGTATAAATTAAAATGTTATTTAACATGTTTAAGCCGACTACAGAGCGTTTTACGAATCTATCAGCATGTATCTCAAATATCATTATTATTATTTGAACTATGGTACCTGTGTAACATATTAACAAAGCTGACTACAGTGTGTTTACAAATTTGTTGTAGGAAAGTGTAATGTCATTTAGCAAAAAAGACATGTATCTCAAATATTATTCTTATTACTTGGACTACGGTACAGGTGCAACATGTTGACTAAGCTGACCATGTAGTGTTTACAAATCTGTTGTAGTAAAAAGTCCAAGTAAAAAATTACATGCAACTCAAATATCATTATTATTCACGGCTACGGTACAGGTTTAACATGTTTACAAATCTATCAAGGAAGGCGTCTAAGTAAAAAAATACATGTATCTCAAATATTATTATTACTTGGACTACGGTACAGGGTGTTAACTAAGCTGACCACGTAGTGTTTATAAATCTGTTGAAAAAAAGTATCAAAGTTAAAAATACATGTACATGATGTATCTGAAATATATCATTAATATTCAAGGCAACGTACAGGTTTAACATGTTAACTAAACTGATCATGGAGTGTTTACAAATCTGTCGTAGGAAAGTGCCATAGTAAAAATACATGTATCTCGAATATTGTGATTATAATAATTGGACTATGGTACAGGTGATTATGTTATCTGTCACCAGGCTAATTTAGACTTATATTTTATACATAATTTTATTTAGAAATTGGACTTTTAGAAAACATATTATTTTACAAATTTAAATATTTACATGTATAGACAAATAATGTGTTAATCTTAATTAGTGACATTTGATGTTCGAATGTTTGTTACAGATTTATTTATTTATTGAGATAGAGAATTAATATGAAAGACATTACTTCATACTAAAGGTGTGAAAATTATTGTATAGGAAAATGAAAGAATAAGATTATATGAGTATTATAAATTATAATTATCTTTTATATTAATTAATGTGAATGCTGTCACTTATAGCTTAAAGTTATGAAATGTTATTTTAATTTGAGTATTGTCATGTTAATTGAGTATTGTCTATTTTCAATATTTAGTATAAATATTTATTGTAAACTTTGTGAAATCAGTTAGAAAGTAAGATACAGTAGGAGTCACATTATATTGACATTGTCCTTTGTATATGTTATATTAGTACTTTGGTTTGGAATTAAATTATATAACTTGAATGTGTTGGATCTTCGTGAACTGCAACAACTAGTTCCTGATATTAGTGACTTTCATGGTTTAATTTTTATTCTAATGATTTTACAAATAAAATCATGACCCCCGTAACCTTAAGGGAGCCAAGACAAGAGTACCAACAGCGCCCTATTGGTTACATATCTGAATTTGTGAGAAGCCTAGCTGTGCTTTTGCATAACTATCATAATACGAATGGCAGAATAGGCTTGGCCACACATGCAACATGTTGGTCTGCATATCTGCACCAAATCTGATATGAATATATCACTTTCTCTGCTTGAAGGGGGATAATTTCCTCATCTTGCAACATATGTTGTGTCTCCCCTTTTGTGCATTTTTCATTTGTAAAGGAAATGCGACACAACTACAACATTTAATCGACTGAAATGTGAAATTGATAGCATACATGTGTGCAAATAACCTTTTCTTAACCGAAAGAATGCATAAATGAGAATAATAGATACCCGACACTGCCACTGGCGGAGCACAATATCACCTGGGTGGAGGCCTGAGTTTGGCAATAAACTCCATTTAAACGTACCGTTTGCATTTCTTGTGATGTTGTGAGGTTGATTCTTACTAAATATCTAGCTAGATTAACAAAAATTCAGCATTTCTGTCCATATTTCTACATTTTACGTCACCTTACAGGTGCTCGAGAAAAATGTTGATGCAAGCTCCTGAATGAAGCAGGTATTTTTTGATTGGCTTAAAATTTGTAGAAGGAGGGGCTTAATACTCGACAGAAAATCGGCTAAATCATATAATTTATCCATTACCTTTTACAATTTTTCGATAATTACCCTGTTTTGGACCATTCCGCATCCTAAAGCAACGATTGCTGCAACGTTGTTTCATCAAAAGATGGTGAACTGGACTTTTTTCTTCTCGATCATGGCGTCGCGGGTACAACGACGCATGAATTTTTAATGAGATTGAACGGAGTTATCTGCCCTTGTCGAAAGTAGTGTAAAAACGTCCTTAATGTAGCTTCGGTGATGTAGCTTTTTTCCGTCTTTTTAAACCAGTAAGATCGGAACCATTACATGATGAAAATAGAAATTCCTTCCACTTCAGTTTTCTTATAAAGGAATCGATGCTATCAACATCAGCAACGTTCTTCATCACAAAGAGGTAACATCTAAAATTCCAATTTATTTTCAAAATCAGTCTGTTCCTATTATATTCTATAGTTACACCAAAACCATTACACCTAAAGTATTCAACTATAAACAAGCATTGCAGGACCCTCTGACATGTGACTGTTCCCACTCGCCTTATATTAACAGCCCCTCTGACCATGTCATTACTGGGGATCTTGACATAATTCAGCATGAACATAACCGAAAGGTGATATATTATGGTCCTAATTTCAGAGACACTCAACACATCAATTGGAACGATAACTTCAAAACAATTATGGATTCAATTGAGGACTACGCCAGAGCATAGGCTTAACGAAGAGAAGACTCATCTGCCTGTTCTACAAAGGAATTGTCCATTAGATTGACAAATATTCTGTCCGCATGAATGCAAAAATACTGTGAAACTGTTTACTCGCGTGGTGGTATTAACAATATGCGGATTCTAAAAAACTCTAAAGAACTTCTGGATAATTTTAAATCTCGATCTTTCTCTGAAATTCATTCTTTCAAAACCTTCGATTTTTCAACACTTTATACCACAATTCCCAATATCAATTTGAAAAATCGTCTAAAAGAAATAATCCACAATGCATTTCAATATATCAATGGTAGCATACGCTTTAAATGTATTGATTTGGGATACCATACTTTTGATTTTGCCATTTGATAAGGGACTTTCCGATTTGAATTTTCCTTGGAGTTTGGTATTTTTGCTATTTTACTGTATACGACATATTTTGTTAATAGTGAACAAAAAGGTAAAACATGCAGCACCGAGGAACAAGTGATCAGTATGCTGGAGTTTTTTATTTACAATATATTTGTTAAATTTGGAGGTAGACTTTTTAAACAAATTGTCGGCATTCCTACTTGCCTACTTGCCGACCTCTTATTACTTTCATACAAGTCGGAGTTCCTTCAGACACTTGTCAAAAACAAGAAGATCAAAGAAGCCAGATCATTTAATTTCACATTCAGATATATTGATGATGTTCTTTCCATTAACAATTCAAACTTTTTCTGATTGGGTTCCATTAATATATCTTCCAGAACTAGAAATTAGAGAGACAAGAGACACGACTTCTTCCGCCTCATTTTTAGACTTATAGATTACACCAGGGGTTACCTCAATACCAAAATTTATGACAAACGAGAGGATTTTAATTTTGAAATTATAAATGTCCCCTCCCCTAGCACGAATATACCAACTTCACCTGCATATGGGATATACATTTCCCAACTCATTCGTTATTCCAAAGCTTGCAGCTGCTTCTCAGACTTGTGACTAAGCAGAAAAATGATGAACCTTGGTTGTGGCAAAGAACGTCTCGTCCTTTTTTTTTTTTTAAAGTTTATCAGAAGATACCAAGACCTTGTTGATAAATATTCTGTATCAACTTCACAAATAGTACATGATGGTCTTGTGGTATAGATTCTAGGTACTGATGTTGTTTATCATCTTAATTGCCTGTTATTGTGTTCTTTTTATTTGTTTTTGTATATCTTTAACCCTTACTGTTTAGTTCATTTTTGGTAATAACCTTGTGTTATTGTGCTGTGGTAATTTTTTGTATTCATGTCTGCCTTTTTTGCGTATATGCTTTGTTTATATGCCATTTTTTATCTTTGTTGACATAGTTGTTTGTTTTTATAGCGATTAACATTATAACACAATGTTGACTGCTGTACTACAATTTTTTGACATTTTTACCTATTATGTCCGTTTGTTTTGATCACACATTGTTTTCAATATAATGGGATTTTATACGACTGTCATACAAGTTAGAGTTTAGCTAGCTATAAAACTAGGTTTAATGTACCATTTTGTACATAAGGAAATACCGGTAATAAGTCAGGAATGTCACAGTAGTTTTCCATGCAATTGGTGTGTTTGAGCTTTTGATTTTGCCATTGTTGAGGGTCTTTCCCTTTTGAAATTTCCTTGGAGTTCGGTAATTTTGTTATTTTACTTATTCCTGATGCCAAAAATGCTCTAACAGAGATGTGAGGAATAATGACTGAATTCGACACTACATAATTTTACGGTCACTATACTGATACGATGTGTTTGTATCACAAATTACTCGCGATAGTTTTCCAGGGCTCAGATCTTTGGATAGCTGAATATTCTGTAAATTTACCGTCCTATTCCCGATTAAGCCTTTCTATCTATCAACACACCCTGTTTCACTACTCATGGAGTTCATGATATTTTCTTAAGTATTTTTTTTTTTTTTTTACTTTAATTTTCCTAAGTTTTTCCTATGTTTTTCTAAGATAAGGACATTAAAAAACTACTATTGCCTCTAATTGCCTCTAATCCAGCGATATTTGTACCAAATTTAAACAATACTAAATGAAAGAAAAACATTCTCAATTATCATGTGGTATAGATTTAACGTTTCGTGTTGAGAGAAGTTTTATTAAAAATGTAGATACATTTTGTAAGAATGTGCACAATTTCAACAAATAAAATGGAGCAGCATTTCTTTATATTGCCTCGATATTGTCTTTCTGTGCTGTCAGGGCACGAAAGATCAGCAAAAATAAATCATTTGTTTCCGACAAGATAATTTGAATGTCTTCTTGACATTTAACCAAATAAAGATATATACACTTCACGTACAATTTTGAAAAATTGTAGCAGACTTTGTTTATTTATTGAAAATATAAATTGTATAAAGATTACACACCAATACTTAAATTTCATCTAATACACGATAACACTGTTTTCCTCTCAGATAAATTTCCATGATAACTCATGTCCTTTATATCAACATTTAAAAAATATGTAAAATTTGCAATATATTATTAAAATCTTCATAAACAGACGTAAGGCTGTTAACTAACATTTTTTCTTCATGGAGTTAAAATGGTAAAAATCTTTCAAACTTCTATATTCAATTTACATTAGTGTCTGTCATCTAAATCATATTGAGTTTCGAGAGTGAAAAAAAACTATATGAGAACATTTGGATATTTGCTTGAAAATCATGACCAACATAAAATTGATATTTTAAAAATGTTTAATTTCGAAAAAAAAATATAGCCTCGATCACATCCGAAATGATGAAAATGATGAATTAGCAAAGAATTGCTTTCATTTTCAATGGAAGTTGTTTTGGTTAAGTATGATTTGTGGGTACAAGATAGAGACGGATCAAATACAAATAGCGAATTGATACTACGTACGCTATAACATCCCAAGAATCAAATCTCTCGCTTAACCCGGGATCAAAATCTGTAAACCATCCCATAATAAATATACAAACATCGTTTTTCGTATTTTCGTCATGGAAACATGACATATCCAAGTTATTAAATGTATAAATGTTCCACAGACAGAAAATAGTATTTAACGTAAATATACAATCTGTAAATGTACAAAAAAGTCAACACATATATGCCAAAACAGAGCATAGAAACAAAAATATGGAACTGTCCCGAATTCTAAGGCCTGCAATCTTCAAGTCTGTACTTTTAAATGTAAAAATGTTCCAGACATAAAATAGTATTTAACGAAAATATACAATATGTAAATATACAAAAAGTCAACACATATATGCCAAAACAAAACATAGAAACAAAAACAAAAAATATGGAGTTGTCCCGATTTCTAACGCCAGCAAACTTCAAGTTTGTACTTTTAAATGTAAAAATGTTCCAGAGACATAAAATAGTATACAATATGTAAATATACAAAAAAGTCAACACATATATGCCAAAACAGAACATATAAACCAAAATTATGGAATTGTCCCGATTTCTAAGGCCTGCAATCTTCAAGTTTTATACATATATTAAGGCAACAGAAGCCTACCGATGCTCAAATCCCATAAATAGATTATAGCGGATATGTTCCAAATGTCGTAACTACATTCCCGTCCACTTTTCTCCGAATGTGACCTACCGAATTAGACTTATTACCGGGTTTGTACTAACACGAGTACCACGACGGGTGCACCATGATAAGCAGGATCTGCTTACCCATCCGGAGCACCTGAGATCACCCCCAGTTTTTTGTGGGGTTCGTGTTGCTCAGTCTTTAGTTTTCTATGTTGTATTTTGTGTACCATTGTTTGTCTGTTTGGCTTTTTTCTTTTTTAGCCATGACGTTGTCAGTTTATTTTCGAATTATGAGCTTGAATGTCCCTTTGGTATCTTTTGCTTCTCTTTTATACTGTTGTATGATTGTTCAGAATGCTACAATACTACAGAATGTAGCGGGCAGTGGGTATATACAATTTGAACGGGACAATAAATTTTTTTCAGAGCACATGTTATGAATTGGGTTGAGAAGTTAATAAAAGTGAGTTGTTGTCAATTTTTGCCATCGTATAGGATCATTACAGTATTTATTGAAATTCATCATTTGACAAATATTTCATAAAATTATCTTTAACACTACACAAAGCTACCAAGCGCAATAAATATGTTCGCTTTCATTTACTTTTGTTGTCACATATTGTATTTAAAGCAGCAGTTGTATTTTACGTTGTCAAATACCAACGAGCTTGGTTAAACTTAATCTGAAATATATTATTCATAATTCGTAAAAAGTACACATAATATGTATTTCACCCTTCGTTTGATTTGTTATTTTATTATTTATCAATCGAAAATATGGCCCACGAGAAAATGGTATTTGTACACTTCGTTATAAAATTAGCATTACAAGACAGGCTTCACTTTCATTTCTGTTCTTTTAATGCTCTGCGATTATGCCAAGTATACCAGTGAATTGTAGATTGAACTTCTTCTTCGTCCGTTCGATACAGACCATTCATATGAGAATAGGTACAAGATCTAAACCACCAAGCACCATGGCGTAATATTGCGCAGTTATCGAGGCTAAAATCGTTGTCCTTGTCTTTTGTTGTAAACTTTTTTCCGTTCAAGCTGCTAGCTGTATAATCCCTCATGGCATTGCCTTGAACATATATATGGTTTAAAATTAGCATAAATCTCCTTTGTGTTCAGGTTGTATTGAAATAAGCAAATGATTCATATTACAGTGAAAAGGAGACATGCATGTTTTTAGATAATATTTAACAATACCGCTCAAGACACATCATTAGATGTCAAATACATAAATTTGAAGACCATTTAATGAAAAAGCATAAAGTAGAAGGTTAATCTAAGCCAGTATTTTCTACCCTATTAACAGAAATCAATGAAAACAAAAATCATTAAATTTGATTTTCGGATTTATGTCTGTCTACTCACAATTTTGTCGAGATGAAGGAACTATAAACAAATGTCATGCAGGTGGGAAGTTTACTGCGCTATAAAACCAGGTTTAATCCCCAATTTTCTTCGGAAAATGTCTGTACCAAATCAAGAATATGACAGTTCTTTTCCATTCGTTCCTTTGCTTGATAAAGTCGTGCATTTGGGATTGTCAGGTTTTATGGACTTCCCTTTTTTATGTTTACCTTGGAGTTCGATAATTTTTTATTACTTTTTGTTTTTATAAGTTCCCCGTTAATAAATTAAGAAATTCTTTAAAAACTACGGTTCCAACTCCCTCAGTCAAAGTTGAGATCGGATGGATTTAGCTATTAATTTTTATGTCCTTTTAGTCATAAAGCTCCTTATGTTTCTACATCTTTGCATATCCCTTACTTTCAAATGCTTAAATTTGAGCGCTCCTGGTGAAAGTAAATCCAAAAAATATACTTTATATATAGTAAAAGTTTGATTGTTAGAAAATCGTTAATATTAAAATAATTTATATCGTTAATCTTGTATCCATACAAAAGTGATGCAAGTGATATTATATGATGTCCTATTTTAAGTTTGTCTAGTATTAGTTTTATTTGATCCCAAAATGATTTCAGATATTTGCATGTAAAAAAGTCATGTTCATAATCTTCAATGACATTACATATATTACATAAAGAAATTTTAGTTATTTTCCAAGAGAAAACTAATTGTTTGGTTGGTAAAATGTAATGTAGAATTTCCAGCTTAACATTCTCAATTTATTATCTTGGATATAGTTAAAGATAAAGTTCAACATTTGTTCTCTTTTCCTTGTATTGTTATCTAAATTAAGAATTCTGTCCAATTTTTGAAATCCTATTGCTTTCTCATAATATCTATTTAAAAGCGAGATGTAGATATCTTTGGAGGAAAATGTTTTTATTGGTACCATTTTTCTTTCTATATCTTGGAATTTAAATTCGGAGTCGGTAGCGACTTTTGTTTTAATTGATTCTTCTTTTATTAGCTCTTGTAAATAGTTATCAAAGGTACCAGGATTATAGTTTAATACGACAGACGCGCGTAACCACTGTTTTGGTATTGCTTTCATCAATTTAGTATATTCCGAAAATCAATTAGCATGGCAAGATAGTTTATCTAAAATCTTATTTTGATTAATTTTTCCTCTATCATCAATTATGTCATTTACAAATAAAATTTTACTGTTAATCCAATTTTTAAAAATAAGACATTTACCATTTAATTTGATATGCTTATTGCCCCCATATTAGTTGCTGTCTCATATACTTATATGTTAGTCGATCTGATTCTTTTTCAGATTTTGAATTTACCATGATATGATTATTTTTAAGTAAAATTCTGGAACAATTTCTTTTAGTTTATTAATCAAATTAATATTGTTAAAGTCCATTTTAAATATAAGGAATTCTTGTCCAAACTTGTCTAAGTAAAATTTTGGTAAGACAATTGGGTGATGAGTCTTCATTATCAATGAGTCTTTTTAGCCAATTAATATTTATGGATTCTATATATTTATCTATGTCTATCATTTTAAGCCCGCCAGCATGATAATTTTACTTATTATAGCTCTCTTAACTTTTTCTGGTTTATTATTCCATATAAAACTACATATTATTTTTTTAAATTTTGCGAGGTATTCTTTATCAATTTCTGTTACTGATGCAACATAGGTTATATTTGGTAGGATTACTGATTTAACAAGAGTTATTTTACCTAACATAGTTATTTTTTTCTTTTATTCCAATCTTTAATTAAATAAATTGTTATATTCATTTTCTCTTTAGTTTTCACTAGAAAACTTTATTGGTTGATTAATATATTTGAGATTTAGTTTTCATTTATCATCAATTTATTCCTCATAAACTCAACACGTTGGAAACACAGTTATAAATCATAAGTTTTATTCAATTTGGTAGAGGATCATTTGATTCAAGTAAATTAAACGACCGAACAAATGAAAAATACTAAATTTACCTGTTTGATTAACCTTTTCAGTTGATAAATATAATTGCCAATGCTATGCTTGACTGGGATATGGAAATATAGTCATCTCTGAATAT
This sequence comes from Mytilus coruscus, assembly GCA_017311375.1. Lineage (NCBI taxonomy): Eukaryota > Metazoa > Mollusca > Bivalvia > Mytilida > Mytilidae > Mytilus > Mytilus coruscus. The sequence continues at coordinate 8,478 of JAASAO010000214.1, read as the reverse complement.
CTCCCATATGACAGTTAACCCCTTGCTAAAGAAGTTAGTTATTCGTTTGGCTATGCGAGATGTATAGATATGCATTAACGTCCAATTTGCATATTCTTTATGTGTCTGTTCTAAATCAAAAGCCTGTAGTTCAGTGCTTGTCGTTGGTTCATAGAAATAAGAAAATGTGGTATGAGTGCCAATGAAACAACTCTCCATCTAAGTCACAATGTGTAAAAAGTAAACAGTTATAGGTCAACGTATGGCCATCAACACGGAGCCTTGGCTCACACCGAACAGCAAGCTATAAAGGGCCCCAAAATGACTAGTGTAAAACAATTCAAACAGGTAAACCAGCGGTCTAATCTATATAAATGTCTGTCATATTTTTTTTTCATAAACGTTTTTGTTATAAATTTTTTATGTCGAGGCCATTTATAGCCTACTTCACGGTATGGGTTTTTTATCTAATTGTTGAAGGCCGTACGGTGGCTTATAACTGCCAACATCCACTTCATTTGAACTCTAAATGATAGTTGTTTCATTTGCAATCAAACCACATCTCCTTATTTTTATATAGACGATGAATGAATGTTCAAGTGAGACTCCTGCATGGAGCAAATATTGACAAAGTAACGCATCATAGAATAGACTTCCTTTTTTAAAGTTAAATTCTACTGTATTTAGTTGACTACATGGCATGTTGTTCATTTGATATGCTAAATAATAGAATATAACCATTGAGGTTTGTCATAAATATCTCTATTGTGGTCATTGCAAATATGAACATAATTACCTAACCAGAATTCATTCTCAGGATCACCAAAACCATTTTCGTAATCTGTCCAGCCACGATAAAAATCAGTAGATCCATCTCTTCTTCTTTGAAGCACCTTTATTTAAATTGATAATATTTTAAAATTTAAAAAGAAATATATTACTCGTTACAATACGATATGGTATTATTTGATGCAATATATGTGAAGTTGAGAATTTGGAACAATTCTAACTTCTATTAAAATCTGCAAACAACTGTCAGCAGAACTGTGTTATAGAATAGCCGCTAGAAAAATTGTCCTGCCACATTAAGAACAGATTTCGACATTATGTGTACTAATAAGAACATTCCTAACTTAGAACAGTTCAGAAAAGTTTTACCCTAAAACATATTTAAATATTCAGTTAAACAATTTTAGACAATTTTAATCTGGAACAGTTCTGGACAGTTCTATCCTAAAGTTCTGTCACTCAATAATCCACATTTCAATGTGTGCTTATATCTCATACATCCTAGTGGATTATGTTTGTTCTGCTTTGTATCGATCAGTATTGTTTAGATTACACCTTTTTGTAATGCTATTATTTTTCTAATTGATTTATATGTTCATTTATTAGCTCTAGGAATTGTTCTTATCATATGCCAAAATTTACACATTAATACTAAATCTAAGTTGCATCATTACATCAGATTAGATAATGAAAAGGATTATAAGAAGAAGACGCATAAAATCCTGACAAAAGGTTTTAATTGTCCCCTGACAAATGCCTGACGCAATAAATTAGCAAAGATTTTGACTTTTGATTTCTAGTTTTAAGGAAATGAAAAAATGGATGCACTCGTGATTACAATGTAAATATTTTATAAAATGATATAGTTTGGTATAAGTTAATTGTCTGCCTAAAACAACTTACAGTATGTTATTTACTCAATTTGATAATCGGGGCTATCGTTTTTTTCATAAAAGCCTTCTAAATTTTTAATTTGATTTTGCGCGATAGCCAATATGACAGATGTTGCATTCCAGAAGAATTTTTGTTACGTTAAACTCACCGTCCAACCACCACCGGATGTACTCTGATCACAATAAACTTTCATGACATGAAAATGGTTTGGTCGTATTTCATAAGTACCACTTGGAAGATCTGGGTGTAATCCACTACAGTCAGTAACAGGCTGCATTTGATCTAAATGTGTATATTTGAAAAGCAACACGTATAAATGTTTTAAATACAAGGTTAATTATACTTTATGACGAGGAAAATGGGATGTTAAGAAAATAATTTATGTTTATAATTAAAGAACCTTTGTAAGCACACTCACCTACCACACGCTCCCACATTATCACTTGGTAAACAAAACTCACTAGATTTCGTAGTTCAAAGAATCAAACTTAAAAAAAAAAACTGATACAAATTTCTTGTAGATAAGCACATCTATATTTTATGTCCTCATTAACTACAAAGTTTCATAAAATTCTGTTGTCTGGTTTCAGAGAAGTTACGATGACAATCTGTTGCAGACGTATATTTAGGCCAAAATTGTAGGTTCAACAGGAGATAACTGCTAGAAAAAATATTGAATCATATTTTCTTCTCAATATGCATATCTACATAGTATGTCCTTATTATCTACAAAGCTTCATGAAATTCTGTTGTGTGGTTTCAGAGGGGTTGCGGTGACAAACTGTTTCAGTAGTATATCTAGGCAAAAGCTCTAAGTCCAAAGGCGCATAACTCCTAGAAAAAAATTGAATCATAATTTCCTGTCGATATGCAGATCTACGTAGTATGTCCTTATCATCTACAAAGTTTAATGAAATTCTGTTGTGTGATTTTACAGGAGTGGCGATGACAAGAACAGGACTGACGGACGGACGAACGGACTTGCGGACGGACGGGTCAAAAACATTATACACTTCGTTGTGTGGGGTATAATCACCGGAATATGAAATGGTTTTAATTAGGGCTACGCAAACAATTAGAAATTGAATCGTTGATGCCGAATATTTAAATTATATGTTCATTTTAACATCGTTGTAATTTTAGATTATTCCAGATTAAAATCTACGAACCTTGAATTATTGGCTGGTTGGCAATCATTTTGAAAAGTAGTTATTTGATCGGATCAGCATCTTCAGCCATCCGTACCATGGCGAATCGCGTTGTCAGATAACATTTTTTTTTTATATATATTTACCTATTAATCCAGCACATTTTCATGACTGTGTCTGCGATTTGTCATGATAATTTGTTTTTTAACAGGATAATGGTCATATGCGGCATGGGTTTCAAATGTTTGTGCATGCTAAGACTTTACAACGAATATGACATCAATGAATGAGACTTTTCGTCAAATTGTATTATCATTAACGATACGACAGGTGTCACACGTGGAGCAGAATCTGCTTACCCTTTCGGAGGACCTGCAATATCCCAGGTTTTGTTTGTTTTGTCGTGTTTCGTTTTTGCGATAGCATTGTCACTTATCTTGATAAGTTTGAATATCCCTTCGGCATTTCTTTTAAAACTTAAAAATTTGCGAACGTCGTACCTATAACTTTTTGATTGATCAAGATTTGATTCATACTTACTAATGTCTTTAACACAAAATGTTTCGCCGTCCCTCATAGTTTGGCAGATTTCGCCGACTTGACAATTTCCAATTTTTGAACAAGGGTCATATCTGGAAAACTGTTCGACATTATTTGATTTAATTTAACTTCGCAAGTAAATTTATCAATTAAGCTTCAAGATACTATAACTATTTTGAAAAGGTAATATTAGATGAAGAATAATATCTGGAAAAAAACAGTTTTACTATCAATATTTACTTAGAACCTTGCGGTTAGTAATTACTGATAAAAACAGAGTTTAAAATCTTCAGTGATCCTATGGTTCCAACTAGTAAACAGATTGCATGGTACATAATGAATTTGGTTGCATAGCAACAACACAAAACCTACATAACCTGAATTGTTTTTCTTTGTTGTCTTTTAAAATAATGTTGACCAAACCGTCTGTCATGTATGCGTGTAGGTAGAAAAACCCGAGTCCTTCATATGATTTTAGAATTTAAGCAGCATTTTTTTTTATAGACTGGTCGCATCAATGATATTGCCTGTAAGTAAATGCACTGAATACAGGGCTGGTATGCTATCGAGGATGAAACGTCCAGTAGAAGTGAGATCGACCCAGTGTTTTTCAGGGGTTTTAATGCATCAGAGATACTATGCTTATGATTTTGTACCCTAGATGTTTCGTCTTTATAAACCACGGCCTCGGTTGTGCACAGTGCATTCAAGCGAAAAATGTGGTTAGTGATGGTTCCAAACCATATCATCAGCTTTTTCGGTGTTTCCATAGTGCTGATCAATCAACAGGAATTGTATAGAAAAGAGAGTTTTATATTTTATATGATATCTATGTAATATACTGGAATTGAATAATATTAATATCATTTGAATCCAATATTGTTTCTAAATGGGATCCTTTTAAAATCATTTTATTGGGGAAAGATAAGTTGAAAATAGTGTGTGATATACAAATAAAGGTTTGCAAATTTTTGATATTGTGTAGCTCCTATATGGCAAATAATATAGTATATAAAATACTAGTATGCTTCTGAAATTAAATTCGAGTTCAAATTCTTGCATATGATGTTTGGAACCCAAAACTACAGCAATCCGTTTCAACTTTTAACTTTATGATTAATACTTACATTTCTGTATTGCTGTATGTTTACATGCATATAACCAATTCCTTCAACTAAGTCGGTTTCGCCGTTTTTCTCGTTTATTTCGCAGTGGCGTTCTTTTCTTTGTAATTGAAAGAAAGGCATCTTCTCCGACGAATGCATTTATCAAAACATGCATTTGCCCCAACGTTTTCAAACGTAATAAATGTATATCCATGCAATCGAGCATTGATATGATCAGGGTCCACTCTTAAGCTTCTAAGATGACATTCCTGACAAAATATTCCTATCAAATGTATGAGTAATGTAAATCCAATATTATAATATGATACATATACATTAAATAAAACTACTGACATGATTGTCGCTATAGTAATGCTTTCTCTTTTGCTTTTAGTATTTACAAAATAAAGACTATCCGGAAAGTATACACGCTGCCTGGCCTTAGCAACTTTTCTAACCAATCCAATATTTATACTTTGGAACAGTATATTATGAATTATAAATGTTTTTATTTTTCAAAATCAATATTTCGTTATGACAACGATATTTTAGAATTGTAATTTATAAATGCTAGCTAATGACATGATCATCTCACGCAGTTTTTAATTATTAATCTCTAAACGATCGGTTTTGTTTGATTCGAATAGTAGTCAAGGTTTGGTACCATTAAAACGTTTAAACCCGCTGCATTTGTTTGCACCTGTCCTAAGTCAGGAATCTGATGTTCAGTAGTTGTCGTTTGTTGATGTGGTTCATAAGTGTTTCTCGTTTCTCGTTTTTATATAGATTAGACCGTTGGTTTTCCCGTTTGAATGGTTTTACACTAGTAATTTTGGGGCCCTTTATAGCTTACTGTTCGGTGTGAGCCTAGGCTCCGTGTTGAAGACCGTACTTTGACCTATAATGGTTTACATTTATAAATTTTGACTTGGATGGAGAGTTGTCTCATTGGCACTCTAACCACATCTTCTTATATCTAAGGCCAGACGTATAGATCACTTTTTCACGCGTTTTTTTTTTTTTTTTTTTTTAGATTACGTTATAATGCATATTACTGTTATTGTATAAAATGCATATTGCATTAATTATGCAATTATGCATATGGACTATTGTGTAATAATGCAAATTGCTAATTGACTGATAGAGATTTCCAATAAAATGACTTTACTCGACATAACCGACCTAACTCAACGTATTTCGTCCTATTGCATCGAAGCATGACGGAGGGGCATAGACTGCATGCACTTTTTGCTTTTGAACACGCATTTTTGCTGATATAGACTTAATGTAAAAATCAATCCCAACTACTTTTTTAATCTTTAAATATTTTGTTATTAAATTTTGAATGATTTTATTGACAAAAATATTTTTAATGGAATACTTATAATAAGCTATCAACTTGTAATCAAATACACCCGTCATTTCTTGTCATTTCACTTGACCCATATTTCAGTTCTTCTCAAAATGTGATTTTAAAAAATACCAAATAAAAATTTAGCAAGAAAATATTAAAATAATGAAATCCGAAGCGAGAAGTTTATCTCTTTTTGTTTTTATAAGTTTGAACGTTTAAAAGTAGATTCCAACGCGCCCGAATATAAAAGGTGTACGCGACTAACTTTAAAAAAAAAATTTTTCTATAATTTAATTCAAGATAATTTGACAGAAATTTATATCATTGATACATTTATCAAATAGTATTTTTAGTCTTCAACTATAATAATGCATGGGACGAGGTTTTGTGCATGTATACCTAAACGTACATTCTCAGATACAGCGGAAGAGGCGTAGTCCCCTTTCGATCGCCAAATAATTTTGAAGATCTCACGTTTTCCACGTTATCTATACAAATTTTTAGTATAAAATCGTCTATTTTTTTTCGCGTTGCTCCGCTCTGCAGTATAAATTCAATTATCGGGAACTATGCCCTCTTTCAAATATCTTGGATCCGGCCATAATCACAAATTGTATGGCACCAAAAAAATATTAAATGATTGTCGTTTGACTTTGATAAATACGTTTTAAAAACAACAATGTTTGAACATTAATTCAGACATCTCGCACGAGATTTAAAAGTTTAAGACTACAAACTGAATTGGATTTTTTCCTTGATTTAGAGCTCACTTAATACGGAAATGTGATACTGGCGTGTAATCTAATGGACACATATTCTCGTTTCTGATGTTTCTTTTAATATAAATATTCATTTATTTAGCTATATATAATTCCACTAACAAATAATCATGTATCTTTACTGATAGATTATCATTACATTTTATAGAAACTACATATAATCGCTATACAGTTATGAACACTAATGGTCCTACAGACACTCTGTGCTTTTGACATGACACAAGGTCTTGCTTTTTTAGAGTGTTTATGTACTTTTTTACTTAATTTGTGATATGTACAAAAAAGAAGATGTAGTATGATTGCTAATTCGACAACTCTTCACAAGAGACCAAATGACAGAGAAATTGACAACTATAGGCCACCGTACGACCTTCAACAATGAGCAAAGCCCATACCGAATAGTCAGCTATAAGAGGCCACAAAATTACAAATGTAAAACAACTACAACTATAAAACTAATTAATGTACAAAAATGAACGAAAGCACAGCAACAAACGATAACCACTGAGTTACAGGCTCCTTACTTGGAACAGTCACATCCATACATAATGTGGCGGGGTTAAACATGTTAACGGGCCCACTTACCTAATACAGTGGTGTAACAGTACGAAATAATTGATTAATATTCTAAACTGGATAATTATTCTGTATTTATTAGTTGTAGTTGTTTTAAGATAGTGTTCAGTAGCTGTGAATACTCTTAGATCGGTACATGGAGTTTATTTGGAAATGCTAGTAATTGCTGTTTTGTGCTTCGTTTTAGTCGGACGAGTCAATCCCTTTCTAACTGTTTTAAAATTGTAAGTAGACATGATCATTTGATAAACATACTTCTATGATCTCTATTAGCTTTAACTTGGACATTTATAAAAACTATGTAGAAAAGAGATGCATGCGTAAAATAAGTTCTCGACATAAATTGGCTAAAATATCAGATAAGAATTTAGCCTCAAGCTATGATACTTACAAGCTATAATAAATACGACGAATATTTAGCCTCAGCTATAATACTTATGATGATGATGATACTGATGTTTGTCTTATATCAAGCGACAAATATTACATATATATTAAGGATGATGAAATGATAATGATAAATGATTATACCTTTTTGTACATGACCAACACTTACAGTCGCAATTTTATATGCTAGGTAAATTAGCGTACCTGATACAAAGACACACTTGTCTTTCTTAGATTAAACCAACACCTGCTCTTACTCGTGAATGCATCATGCTTGGTGGTGAAGCCGAAAAATCCAGTCTTAAAATCATTCGATCAGGGGTCCAACAAAATAATTGAACCCGTAATCGAGACTAACCTGCTACCAGTCAATCCCATATTTAATAAAAACCTGTTTATATATTTTATGCGTATGTGCATATATTACTATTCTAGCAACACTTGTTTTGTTGCATAATTTGTTTGGTTTTCTCCTTGTTTCCACAATAAATAATGTCGTTCTAACCTTCACATTGAAGATCACTTAACTAAAGCAGAAGAAATTAAACATTATAAATAAAATAAATATGAATATGAAAATGATCAGCAGAACAATTTCTACAAATTTGTCAATATGGCCAAAATCGTCAGTCTACTCCATATAGGAGTTATAGCCTGTAGATGTCGATTTTGTTTTACCAATTTTGGCATTTCTGGCAGAAATTGCCAGTTGACTCCTTAAACGAGTTATAATTGTCCTTTATTGATGATGTTTACCCATCTCTGCATATTTGGTCAACACTAAAGTGGATAAAGAAAGCATCAAAACATCAAAAATTATTAGTAGGACGATTTACAAAATGAGTCAACATTGCCAAAACTTTCAGTTAACTCCATATATATAGAAGTTATTGCCCTTAAATGAAGATTTGCACCATTTTTGTGTG
>JAASAO010001031.1:0-47189 GCA_017311375.1 Mytilus coruscus | reverse complement strand
TTTGGTCCAACGCAGTCAATTAGTACTCTGCTGAAAGGTTCTTCAAAGGCTGGAATAGGCAGAAGTGGTGCTGGTGGTATTTTCTGATTAGGCTTACCAACAACCTGGCATATATGGCATGATTTGCAGTATTCTGCGACATCATTTCTCAGTCGTGGCCAGTCGAAATGCTGCAAGATCTTAAGGCAAGTCTTCATTATACCTAAGTGCCCAGCTAAGGGGGTGTCATGGGCAAGACCAATAATTTCTTGCCTATAAACTTTAGGCACCACTTGGTATACCACTCTCCATTCCTCCTCTGGGGTAGCATCAGGGGGCCTCCACTTCCTCATTAAAATGCCGTCTTGATGGTAGTAGCATTCGGCCACTTTGTCTGCTTCCTCCTGTGATTGAGCCCTCTTGCGGAGCTGAAGAACCTCTGAGTCTTTATTTTGTTCTTCAAAAAAATTCCTTTAGTCTAATGCATGGCTGTTTACGTCTGGCCATGGCATAATTACATTCTTATTAACACTAGGTGGTCTTATTAGGGCCTTTTCTGAGCTACCAGGACCTTCAATGTCAGCTAGGAAAGTGTCAGAAAGGTCCATGTAATCAAACTGGTCTTCTTGCAAATCCTCATTTTGTTGTTTTCTAGCCATCGCCCTAGTAACAGCTGGATACAGTTCAGCATCATCTTCAGGTGATTTAACATTCACCACCGGTTCACTGGTAACAATTGGTTTAGCAACGACTTTGTTCCTAGCTAGATCATAATGCAGCACCCTCAACAGGGAGATTAGGACGAACACCCACAACAACTGGTCCAGTTATCAAATCTGACTTCAGATAGATACGATGGAGGGAACATCTATACAACATAACTCTACACATGTAACAAAACGGAGGCACCAACAGAAGTCTCCTCGGACAAAGGCAACACACCTTCTATCAATAAAGACTGAGAAGCTCCAGTGTCCCGTAATATCTTTAAACTAGGCTGAGGAGTAGTATTATCAACAACAGAAACAAACCCATCAGACATAAAGGGTTTATAATCCTCCATGTAATCACAAAACTGGATTTACAAGCCTGACTCGCAGGACATTCCAACGGATTGGTAACAAGAGGTGTGGTACAAGCACTGGTCTTGGGCTTATTATCTTTTCATTCTTCTTCTGGAATCTAAAACAATCAGCCATCAGGTGACCATTCTTCTTACAATAAGCACAAGTCAGTGACTTCTTCTCAAAAGTGTCAAATTTTGAACTAGACATATTATAACTAGACTGACTCTTATTCTGTGCAACAGGTCTACTATCAGTACGCTCAATGCTTTGATTTTGTAATTTCCACTGAAGTAGTAAAATTTTTACCCTTGAAACTTCTTTTATGTGAAAGGGTATAATTATCTGAAATAACAGCTGCATCATGTAATGTATCAACAGTTTTGTCGTCTAAATGTGTTTTTATGTCTAAATGAACACATTGTTTGAACTCTTCTAATAACATCAATTGTCTTAGGTTATCAAAATTGTTATCTGTTTTCTTTGACGTAAGCCATTTATAAAATAGATCTTCTTTTCCCGAGCAGATTCAACATAGGTTTGTGTATAAGATCTAAATTTCTGTCTATATGCTTCTGGTACTAGCTTATAAGCTTTCAAAACTTCCTGTTTTACCGTGTCACAATCAGAACTTTTTCCGATGAAAGTGCTGAGTAAATTTCAGCGGTTTTACCCTCAAAACACTTTGCAGCATCGTAGTCCAATACGACTTTGGCCATTTCAAATTATGAGCAATTTTCTCAAACTGTGGAAAATATTTATCGACTGTTTTTTCACAAAATCTGGAAACCAAACGTATATTTTTTGCTGCATCAAAATGTTCTGATTTCGACTGGACTTTAGTGTTGCTTTCTTCTTTGACCATTTCAATTTTCATTTTCTCCATCTCTAGCCTTTCCTCGTTTCAGATTCTGCCTGTCTTAATTTAAATTCATCTTGTTTTAATTTAAATTCATCTTCTTTTCTTTTATTTTCTCCATCTCCAACCTTTCCTTCATTTCCATTTCTTTTAATTTAAGTTCATGTTCTTATTCAAGCTGTTTTAATTTGATAGCGTCAAAATAATCGACCTTTAGTTCAAGAGCCTCTTCACCTAAAATTTCTGCGTCAACTAATTTTATCTATTACCAAATCTTTTATAATTTGTTTTCTCATAGATACTCTAAAATCTAATTTCAGATGTTTAGCGATCAGTACTAATTCCTCTTTCTTTAAATTATCAAACCCCATTAGGTCTGGCGTTTTCAAAATTTACCGGCATCAAATGCCATTTTGTAGAATTTTGTTGGCTAGTTCTAATAAAAGTACTGAACAATTTTTAATAAGATATGTACGTTCTCCCGGACGAGCCCCAATTTCTGTAACGGCCAGAAATCACCTTTAAATTGTAGCCAACAAAAGACACCAATCAATAATTAAATTGACAAGATTTATTATACACAAGTTAACAAGAAGTATTACACAAATAGTAATGTCAACTTAACTGTCAAAATATGAGTCCAATCTTTAATCTTTTGCTTTATCCGAAATCTTCACGGAATCCGCAGAGAATATTACGTCTAATAGGTCTCAATCTAGTATGATGTAGTTTGTTAAAAAGTGTCAATCCAACTGCTGAGAATGCCGATGTCCATCGATGTCTATATCTGAAAGTTTAACTTTAGTGTCTGTATATATATAGTTGTTACGGAAATCTCTAGAACACTGTAGAAAGGAAAGTCCTAGAAAACTGTAGAACGAAAGTTTCTAGAACAATGTAAGGAGTTTAAATAACACATCTTTTATTATGATCATTATGGAACCGTTATGTAAGTCAAATTGAAAGTTCTAATCATTCCATCAGTATCTATGATTGTTCCAGTGATTTCTAAACTGCACAGTTATAAGACTATTTTGTAAACAACTATCAGGCCACACAAAACAAATTAGGCCAACAGAAATAAATATAATAATTACAATATCATAACACACTTTAAAAACAAATAAATATGTAACAAAGAAGCACAAAAGGCGTATAGACAAAGCACATAAGCTAAATTGAAAGGCAAGAATAAAAATAATTACAATGGCACAATAACACAATGACGAGATGTATAAGTACGGAGCCACGTCATATGTATCAAGGAAACACAAAAGGCGTATAGACAAAGCATATTAGCAAAAATAAAAGACAATATTACAAAATTATCATTGAACGAAAGCACAATGACGGGATGTATAAGTACAGAGTCACGTCAAATAGATATCCTGCAAAACAGATTAAACAGTGTTATTAGGTTGATAAACAACGTCCGTACCCAGAATCTATTCTTCAAGACCATGTTTAAAGTACAGAGCCACGTAATATGTATCAAAGAAACACAAAAGTCTCACGGACAAAGCACACTAGCAAAAATGAAAGATAATACAAACAACACATTGACAGGATGCATAAGTACCGAACCACGTCAAATGGATATCACCAAAACAGACCAAACAGTAACAGTAATATTTATAAAGACAAATAAAAGAACAATATAACACGTTATTAAGATGATAAACAACGTCCGTATGCAGAATCGATACACTAAGACCATCGTGTAGTATTTGTTAAGTTGATACGGGATATTTATCAGCAAGGTCTTGGTATCTTCTGATGATCTTTTTGGAAAAAGACGAGGTGTTCTATGACATACCCTGGTTCATCAACTTTCTGCTCAGACATTGGTGACGTTTTATAAAGTCTGAGTATGCTGCAAGCTCTTGAATACCGAATAATTTGGGAAATGTATATCAAATATGCAAGTGAACTAGGTATATTGCTACTAAGGTGGGGAAATTGATAATTTCAAAATTAAAATAGCCTCGTTTGTCATAGATTCTGGTACTGAGATGACCGTGTATGTCGAATTCGGGGTATAAGTTTCAAAATTAGGCGAATTAACCCTATTAAAATTGATAAATAAATAAGCAATGTATACAAAGTAATGGTTTTGGCCCTTTAACTAAACAAAATAGGGTTATAACCCTACAATCAACCCCAAACTTTATTTTATGAATAACACCTTGTGGCACAGTTAGCTAGCAATGAATAGACTTGTACTCAAATAATTATCCACAAATCAGAAAATCCTTGTTTTAGCCCTTTTCGGTCCCTTTTATGTAAAGGTTTAGACCAGGACCCTGAAATCAATCAAATCTTTCCTTTTAAAGTATGGATTCTCGTAATAAACACATTTTGATAATTTCGTCAAATAAGCTAAAATGACATACATATCTTGACATACATCTAGAAATTGACAATGAGGGTCGGTAGAAAACAAAACGTTACGACAAAAGATGATTTTCAACTTCCCAATTGTGAACTTTCCTTTTCTATGTAACAACATTCCAGCAGCGCCTGCATACGTAGTATATATCTCCCAATTGATACGATATTCCGGGATTGTATTTCCTATCATGTTTTTCTTGATAGAGGGTTGCTGCTTACAAGGAAGCTATTAAACCAAGAGTTCCAAATGGTGAAGTTGAAATCATCCCTTCGTAAATTTTACGGACGCCATCACGAGTTGGTTGAACGTTATGGAATAACCATTTCACAAATGATATCGGATATGTTCCTTATGTCGTAACTACAATCCACGTCCCTTTTCACCACGAATGTGACCTACGGAATAAGACTATTTACCAGGTTTGGAATAACATGAGCAAAACGACGGATGCCACATGTGGAGCAGTATCAGATTATCCTTTCGAGCACCAGAGATCACCCCATGTTTTTGGTGTGGTTCGTGTTGCTTAAGCTTTAGTTTTCTATGTTGTGTCTTGTGTACTATTATTTGTATGTTTGTCTTTTTATTTTTAGCCATGGCGTTGTCAGTTTATTTTCGATTTATGAGATTGACTGTCCCTCTGTTATCTTTCGCCCTCTTTTGAATGGTAATCACTCCAAAACCTGTTGTTTGATTTGTCAGACATTTCCATGGTAGATTGTATCGACCTGCTGATCAGTTTTATCCTGTCAGTTTTGCTCTATTTACTGTAGTTTAAGAAATAAAAGCTGAAAACTGCATTTTACCCCAATGTTTTATTTTAGGCAACAGGGGCCATGTTCGTTGATCGAACAAACCCCAGGATATAAAAGCTCATATTGAAGTTTAGACCAGGTGAGCTAATCAAAGCACTTGAAGCGCTGTAGGCAGTTAACCAAAACCAAGGCAAACGTAATTATGAAAACTCTGGCAGTGTTGCTTCAATTTTTTTTAAGATTTGAAAGTATAAACATTATACACTCGTATATGGTACATTTATGTTTATTTAATGAATCGATTATTTAGGCAAATCAATTAATATTTTATCAAGGTTTTCAAAAGTAACGCATATATCAAAATATATTTTTAACGGTGCGTCTGCAGTGGTACAAGTTCACAATAATTGCAGTTGTTGTATTTGGTAGTTAACGTTGGTACCAGTTGACTTTTAGTGGTACAAGTTGACGTAGTAAGAGTTTTTAATAGTATGAATTTACTTGCTTCCTGGAAGGAACTCTGGTTGTGGGCTCTACAGTACAAAAGTTATGAAACACAAATCAGACAAATGTTTACATTTACCAATTGAAGGGGTTGGATGACCCTAGGGACTCCCCTATATTTCATTTGATTTGTCATATTGTACCATACATGAATATATATGATTGAGGGTGAAATCTCGACCGTATACAAGTTCTCAAACAGAAGGGGTGGGTGACGCCGGAGATTCCTGCAAATTTTCATTTGGATTGTTTTATTGTCCCATACAAGTATATATATATATGGTTTAGGGTGGGATCGCAACCGTTTACAAGATAAAAGCACATTTTAAATTGAAGGAGGTGGTATGACCCCAGGTACTCCCCTATATTTAATTTGAGTTGTTATATTGTCCCATACATGAATATATATGGTTTAAGTTGGGGATCTCGACCGTTTATTAGTTCTCAAACACAATGGGGTGATTTGTTTTACTGTCCTGTTTTCATTACTGAAGACCGCGTTTGTCTATCACTTACTGTTTTCGAGTAATATTATAGTTATTTGAAAATCAAAACGAATTAAATCCCATAGGGTTCTACAGTAAACACCTTCTTCTTTAGGCCCTCAACATACCCTTAAATAGTCCCCAATGCACACACGAAAGCTATACATGTTAGTCTTACATTTTATGAAACCCTAAGTAAATATGACAAGTGGTCCGAGTTGTCTTCTTAGACGGTCCGAGTGGACTCGGTCCGACTTGTCTCTGAAACGAGTTGTTCCGCATTTTTAAAACCTCGACCTGATTGGTCGACGTTGAATACTTAGATTTCCGGTTCTTTTCATTCATAAAATAACAACAATATATTGGCAAGGTCAATGATAAAAGAAAGGAATTTAATTGTGCATACATTTAATTGAAATCAATTAAATACTTTAGTAATCACAATCTTCTTAAACTAAAAGAATATTATGATTAACAATACTTTCTTTATATCATCAGAATAAAACGAACTTACGTTTCGTGTAAGTTTAAATGACCGCCAACTTAGACTACTACATATAACTTATTTCCTCTTAAATAGAGATTTAGTGTACATGAAAAATATTCCTGCGCATTTTGACATTTGGGAAATATAAACGAGTTGTAATTACAGATTTTTGGCAATGAAATATTTCATACAATTGTTCTTAGACATCTTAGCCAAAAGCACAGGAGGTAATAAACTACGTACGGATTTCTATTGATCACTATTTCCTATGTGCAACTTCTAATATTATGGGTCGTTCGACTATCATTTAAGGTTATTCCGGTCATATTTTTTGTATTCTAGAATTAAAAGTAGGAAAAAATGTCTAATTAGTTATAAATAACATATAAGCCTGCTAGATTATAACAATGGCACTTGTTTCAGCATTCGTTGGGAAGAACAAATCTAGGGTGCTAGCATAAGGCAGCTTTTAGGTTCTCTGTTAACCATCTCGAAACCAAAAGAGTAACGGACAGACATGATGTAATAATATATCTCCGACTCTGTTGAGAATGTGTATTAAATAGTGTTGTCAAATCGGACCTATGTTATCCTTCTACAGTCCCACTTATTAAACAAAAACAGGGATTGAATCAGGACCTACAGTATCCTCCTACAGTTCCACCTATTAATCATCTGTAGATATCGAATCAGAACCTATGGTATCCTCCTACAGTTCCACCTATTTGACATAAGTAGGGATCGAATCAGGACCTATTTTATCTTTCTACAGTCCCACCTATTAAACAAAAACAGGGATTGAATCAGGACCTACAGTATCCTCCTACATTCCCACCTATTAATCATAAGTAGGTATCGAATCAGAACCTATGGTATCCTCCTACAATCCCAACTTTTACAATCAGTAGGGATCAAATCAGGGCCTATGATATCATAAAACAGTTCAACCTGTTAAACATCAGTAGGGATTAAATCAGGACCTACAAAATGTATGTTATTCTTCTACAGTCCCACCTATTAAACATCAGTAGGAATTGAATCATAATGTATGGTATCCTACTACATAAACACATATTAAACATCAGTAGGGATAGAATTTCGATTAACAATATAGTATAAAAAAACATAACTAGGAATTAACTGAATTTTGTTATTGTCAATCATGAAGAAGAAAAGGGCATAATTATTTGCTTTATTCCATATATAGTTTTGATTCAATCCTTACTGGTGTTTAATAGATGGAACTGTAGGAGGATACTAAAGGTCATTACTCAAGTCTTATTTATGCTGAATAGGTTGGACTGTATAAGGATACTAAAGGTCCTGATTCGATCCCTACTTATGTTTAATAGGTCGGACTGTTTTGAACGACACAATTATTTTATATTTCTTCCTATGTGACGTTTACATTTTCTGACGTCAAACACGCGAAGCAATGAATGTGGTTTTTAAATTTGATAGATGCTTTTGTGCTTTTTGTTAAATATTTGTTTGTTTTGAGATTGTGACACAGTGATGACTGCTGTACCCATATTTTGACTATTTTACCTATTATGTCTGTTTTGTTCACACATCGTTGTGAATATAATGGAATTTGATGAGACTGTCATAAAGTGAGAGGTTTAGCGCTATAAAACCAGGTTCAATCTACCATTTTCTACATTGGAAAATGTCTGTACCAAGTCAGGAATATGAGAGTTGTTGTCCATTCGTTTGATATTCGATCCTTCGGTAAGGATAGTAAAGGTCCTGTTTCGTTCCCTACTTCTGTTTAATAGGTGGGACTGCATAAGTTCAACCTTTTCCACATCAATAGGGATCGAATCAAGACATATGTTATCCTTCTACAGTCCCACCTATTTAACATCAGTAGGAATCGAATCAGGACATATGATATTCACCGACAGTCCTACCTACTAAACACAAGTAGGGAACGTAATCATGACCTATCGTATCCACCTAGAGTCACACATATTAAACATGAGTAATGATTGAATCATGACCTATACTATCCATCTACAGTTCCTCCTATTAAACATGAGTAATGATTGAATCATGACCTATACTATCCATCTACAGTTCCTCCTATTAAACATGAGTAATGATTGAATCATGACCTATAGTATCCATCTACAATTCCTCCTATTAAACATGAGTAATGATTGAATCATGACCTATACTATCCATCTACAGTTCCTCCTATTAAACATGAGTAATGATTGAATCATGACCTATAGTATCCATCTACAATTCCTCCTATTAAACATGAGTAATGATTGAATCATGACCTATACTATCCATCTACAGTTCCTCCTATTAAACATGAGTAATGATTGAATCATGACCTATAGTATCCATCTACAATTCCTCCTATTAAACATGAGTAATGATTGAATCATGACCTATACTATCCATCTACAGTCCCTCCTATCAAACATGAGTAAGGATTGAATCATGACCTATAGTATCTATCTACAGTCCCTCCTATTAAACATGAGTAAGGATTGAATCAGGACCTATAGTATCCTCCTACAGTCCCTCCTATTAAACATGAGTAAGAATTGAATCATGACCTATAGTATCCATCTTCAGTCCCTCCTATTAAACATGAGTAAGGATTGAATCATGACCTATAGTATCCTACTACATTCCCTCCTATTAAACATGAGAAAGGATTGAATCATGACCTATAGTATCCTCCTACAGTCCCTCCTATTAAACATGAGTAATGATTGAATCAGGACCTATAGTATCTATCTACAGTCCCTCCTATTAAACATGAGTAAGGATTGAATCATGACCTATACTATCCTCCTACAGTCCCTCCTATTAAACATGAGTAAGAATTGAATCATGACCTATAGTATCGATCTACAGTCCCTCCTATTAAACATTAGTAAGAATTGAATCATGACCTATAGTATCCTACTACATTCCTCCTATTAAACATGAGAAAGGATTGAATCATGACCTATAGTATCCTCCTACAGTCCCTCCTATTAAACATGAGTAAGGATTGAATCAGGACCTATAGTATCCATCTACAGTCCCTCCTATTAAACATGAGTAAGAATTGAATCATGACCTATAGTATCCTACTACATTCCCTCCTATTAAACATGAGAAAGGATTGAATCATGACCTATAGTATCCTCCTACAGTCCCTCCTATTAAACATGAGTAAGGATTGAATCAGGACCTATAGTATCTATCTACAGTCCCTCCTATTAAACATGAGTAAGGATTGAATCATGACCTATAGTATCCATCTACAGTTCCTCCTATTAAACATGAGTAAGGATTGAATCATGACCTATAGTATCCACCTACAGTCCCTCCTATTAAACATGAGTAGGGATTGGATCATGACCTATAGTATCATCCTACAGTCCCTCATATTAAACATGAGTAAGGATTGAACCATGACCTATATTACCCTCCTACAGTCACTTCTATTAAACATGAGTAAGGATTAAATCATGACCTAAAGTATCCATCTACAGTCCCTCCCATTAAACATGAATAAGGATTGAATCATGACCTATAGTATCCTCATACAGTCCCTCCTATCAAACATGAGTAAGGATTGAATCATGACCTATAGTATCTATCTACAGTCCCTCCTATTAAACATGAGTAAGGATTGAATCAGGACCTATAGTATCCTCCTACAGTCCCTCCTATTAAACATGAGTAAGAATTGAATCATGACCTATAGTATCCATCTTCAGTCCCTCCTATTAAACATGAGTAAGGATTGAATCATGACCTATAGTATCCTACTACATTCCCTCCTATTAAACATGAGAAAGGATTGAATCATGACCTATAGTATCCTCCTACAGTCCCTCCTATTAAACATGAGTAATGATTGAATCAGGACCTATAGTATCTATCTACAGTCCCTCCTATTAAACATGAGTAAGGATTGAATCATGACCTATACTATCCTCCTACAGTCCCTCCTATTAAACATGAGTAAGAATTGAATCATGACCTATAGTATCGATCTACAGTCCCTCCTATTAAACATTAGTAAGAATTGAATCATGACCTATAGTATCCTACTACATTCCCTCCTATTAAACATGAGAAAGGATTGAATCATGACCTATAGTATCCTCCTACAGTCCCTCCTATTAAACATGAGTAAGGATTGAATCAGGACCTATAGTATCCATCTACAGTCCCTCCTATTAAACATGAGTAAGAATTGAATCATGACCTATAGTATCCTACTACATTCCCTCCTATTAAACATGAGAAAGGATTGAATCATGACCTATAGTATCCTCCTACAGTCCCTCCTATTAAACATGAGTAAGGATTGAATCAGGACCTATAGTATCTATCTACAGTCCCTCCTATTAAACATGAGTAAGGATTGAATCATGACCTATAGTATCCATCTACAGTTCCTCCTATTAAACATGAGTAAGGATTGAATCATGACCTATAGTATCCACCTACAGTCCCTCCTATTAAACATGAGTAGGGATTGGATCATGACCTATAGTATCATCCTACAGTCCTCATATTAAACATGAGTAAGGATTGAACCATGACCTATATTACCCTCCTACAGTCACTTCTATTAAACATGAGTAAGGATTAAATCATGACCTAAAGTATCCATCTACAGTCCCTCCCATTAAACATGAATAAGGATTGAATCATGACCTATAGTATCCTCATACAGTCCCTCCTATTAAACATGAGAAAGGATTGAATCATGACCTATAGTATCCTCATACAGTCCCTCCTATTAAACATTAGTAAGGATTGAATCATGTCCTATAGTATCCATCTACAGTCCCTCCTATTAAACATCAGTTGAGATCTAATCAGGACCTATTGTATCCTACTAAAGTTCCACCTAACACCAGTAGGGATCGAATCAGGACCAATGATGTCCTCCTACAATCCCACCTATTAAACATAACTTGGGTTCGAATCAGGACCTATAGTATCCTAATATACAGTCCCACCTATTAATAATTAGTAGGATCGAATCAGGACCAATGATGTCCTCCTACAATCGCACCTATTAAACATAACTAGGCTTCGAATCAGGACCTATAGTATCCTAATATACAGTCCCACCTATTAATAATTAGTAGGGATCGAATCAGGACATATGGTATCCTTCTACAGTCCCACCTATTAAACATTAGTAAGGATTGAATCAGGACCTATAGTTTCTACCTACAGTTCCTATTAAACATCAGTTGGGATCGAATCAGGACCTATGGTTTCCTCCTACAGTTCCAACTTATAAACATGAGTAGGGATCGAATCATGACCTATAATATCCTCCTACAGTCCCACCTAATAAACATGAGTAGGGATCGAATCATGACCTATAGTATCCTCCTACAGTTCCACCTTATAAACATGAGTAGGGATCGAATCATGACCTATGCTATCATCCTACAGTTCCACCTGGTCCGAGTACACAGTTATGGTCCTTTGATTTTCGACGAATAGAGTCCCTACTGTGGACAGTGTGTTTCTAGCCATTTTTTTATACCTCTTCCAAATGCATTTCTTCATGTTTTATGTCTCAAATAGCAAATAGGGGATGAAATGACACTGTAAAAAAACTTGGGTCATGAATTTTAAAGTAAAGTAGTGATTTGGTCCAGCTGAAAAGGTTAAAATTAACACTTCGGAAGCTGTCAAAAGATTTCAAGACACCCTTAACATAAAATTGTTCATATTTTGAGTTAGAGCCGATGAAGTTTTCTATAATTTTATATGATTTGTCTCAAAAGTAGTACTACACACTGTACAAATCTTATTTAGAAAGCACAGGCGAGATTTTTAAAATTTTCATTCATTGTCTAAAAGAAATGCATTACGAAATAACTGTGTACTCGGACCACCTAATAAACATAAGTTGATAGTTGTATCATATACAATGATACCACCACTTTCTATTTTATACCTTTATCAAGTGACAGTAAGGTATAAAAAAATATAACTAAGGAATAAATATGTTCCAAATTTTGTTATTTCTAATCATGATACAAAAATACATTTGCTTTATTCCGTATATAAATAAATTTGGTGTATTTACTGTCTTCTGATTGGTTAAAAGTATTACCTTTATTTTCAATGTTGTCAATTTTTATGGCGACACGCCCACTCTGACGTTGTGTATTCATACGCCAACATGTGTGTACGTTGTTATTGTTAATATAAATAATATAAAAAGCTCTTTGAGCCTTATTTTGATAGAAATTTATTTATAATGAATGAAAATAATCTATTTTGAATTTATTGAACCATAAAATTAATTTTTGACTCTTCACATTTTACATAATCCGCTTCGCGGATTATTCAATGTGAAGAGTCAAAAATTAATTTTATGGTTCAATAAATTCAAAATAAATAATAGTCATTCATTAAATAAAATGAAAAAAAGAACGCTTTAAATGACGCTCATTATTAGTTATATAATTTATTTATGTATCTCTATTTCTGTTTATTTATCTGTCTTCAACTAGGAACTGAAAAAATAACATCATAAAATGCAGAATAATGATCTTCTTCCTCCTATATAGGCTTATAACAGGAATACTCATACAACTGAACACACAAAAACAAACAATACTTTCTTTTATTTGAATTGTTCTTCTTTATCAATTTCATTTACGGAATAAAGCAAATGATTATACCCTGTTCTTCTAGAATAATAAGACATAACAAAATATAGGACATAGTTAATTCCTAGATTTTTTAAACCATACTGTTACTCGAAATAGGTGTAAAATAAGCAAGTGTTGGTATAATTGCAAATGAGTCAACTATCGATCAGAGACTATATATACCTTAAATGTAAGGAACTTAATTAAAATGATACTACAGGTCATGATGTATAATAGGCAGAACTGTAGGAGAATGCTAAAGGTCCTGATTCGATTTATGTTTAATTGGTGGGACTGTAGGTTGTTCTTTTTTAAATGTCATACATCTATCCTTTAAAGTCAAATTTCAAGGTCATTCTTTTTTTAATTGTGTATGCGTCTGTTCTTCAATGTCATTTTATCTTTCTGTATGCGTCTGTTCTTCAAGGTCAGAGTTCAAGGTCATATTTGTTCTTCTTTTAAATGTCCTACGTCTATCCTTAAAGTCAAAGTTCAAGGTCATTTTTAATTGGGTATGCGTCTGCCCTTTAAGGTTAAAGTTTAAGGTCATTTTCTATGTATTCCCAAAAATTCCTAGCCCCTTTGTTTTTATAATACCCAAATGAAAACCCTTTAAGAATGCAATTTAATGTGTTTTGTGTATTAGTATAGTTTTTCATATAAATTTGTTTGGAATTCAATCATTAAACATATACCGTATTTACTACTCCTGTTTTAAGGATCTTTTAATATATAATCAGACACACATAGATATTAATCCTGTTTTAGTCCAACCTGTAAGGAAAATGTAGTGTTTTAACATATAGGTAGAGACAAAACAGGATTAATATATATATAAACCACTTTATATTGTTCCTTGTTAGTATGTAAGACACACATATATCAATCCTGTTTTACTCCCACGCGTATGTTAAATTTAGTGTTTTAACATACAGGGTGGGAACAAAACAGGATTAGTATACATAATAACTGTACTTCATTACATTTTTTATGGAAAACGTCTATTATATATTAATCCATTTTAGTCCCACCCTATGGAAAATTTACTGTTTTAACATGCAGGGTGAAACTAAAACAGGATTAGTATATAACACTTTTTCTCATAATAATATACATGTTTTGGCTTTTTCTAATATTTGTGTAACTATACTTATAATAATACTAACTAAAACATTTCTGTGGTCTCTATTTCGATAACCAAACGATATTAAAATTTAATTAAAAAATATAAAATCGATTAGATTCAAGGCAATTAAAATGTTAAATCCTACGTGGGACTTAAGTATGATTATGCCGCAGAATCAATTATATATACAAACATAGATGCAAAACAGAATTAAAAAACTGATACTACTCAGATTTCCACAAAAGTTAATCCTAGACAATAGCATAAATGGCCGGACCAAGAAAGGTCGTTAAAAACCCAATAAAAGATAATTATCAATCGCAACTGGACAGTTTGTTTGATATGGTCAATAACCAAACTGATAACATATCTGCACCGTCTGAATTATATTTAGATATTTCTAGTGTCGCTCACCTTGGTCTATGTGAATATCAAACAAAGGACACAGATGGATTCATGACAAAATTGTGTTTTGGTGATGGTGATGTGTTTGTAGATCTTCACTGAACATTCTTGCTGCTTATAATTATCTCTATCTATAATGAACTTGGTCCAGTAGTTACAGTGGAAAATATTTTTAAAATTTACAAAATTTATGAAAATTGTTAAAATTGAATATAAAGGGCAATAACTCCTTAAGAGGTCAATTGATCATTTTGGTCATGTTGCCTTATTTGTAGGTCTTACTTTGCTGTACATTATTGCTGTCTAAAGTTTATCTCTATCTATAATAATATTCAAGATAATTACCAAAAGTTGCATTTTTTTCTTAAAATTGCCAATTCATGGACAGCAACCCAACAAGGGGTTGCTTGGTTGGTCTGAAAATATCAGGGCAGTTAGATCTTGACCTGACAAACAATTTTACCCCATGTCAGATTTGCTCTAAATGCTTTGGTCTCAGAGATATGAGCCAAAAATGCATTTTACCCTATTTACTATTTTTAGCCATGTCGGACATCTTGGTTCACGGGCCAGGTCATCGGACATATTTTTAAACTAGACAGCCAAATGATGATTGTGGACAAGTTTGGTTAAATTTGTCTCAGTAGTTTCAGAGAAGAAGATTTTGTAAAGGTTACAAAAATTTACGAAAAATTGTTAAAATTGAATATAAAGGGCAATAACTCCTTAAGGGGTCATGTTGACTTATTTGTAGATCATATTTCGCTGAACATTACTGCTGTTTACAGTTTATCTCTATCTATAATAATATTCAAGATAATAATCAAAACGGCAAAATTTCCTTAAAATGACCAATTCAGGGCAGTAAACCATCCACGGGCTGTGCGATTCATCTGAAGATAGATCTTGACCTGATAAACAATTTTACCCATGTCAGATTTGCTCTAAAGGCTTTGGTTTCAGAGATACAAGTCAAAATCTACATTTTACCCTATGTTCTATTTTTAGCCATGGCGGTCATCTTGGTTGGTTGGCCGGGTCATTGGACACATTGTGTAAACTAGATACCCCAATGATGATTGTGGCCAAGTTTGGTTAAATTTGACCCAGTAGTTTTAGAGGAGAAGATTTTGTAAAGTTATCGATGACGACGACGACAGACGACGGACGCCAAGTGATGAGAAAAGCTCACTTGGCCAGGTGAGCTAAAAATTAAAACAACACATTATAAATTGTATGCATCCGAAGCACTTATTGAGGATGAACAAAACCAAAAGAGTTGAAGAGATATAACTAATAAAGAAGACCTAAACTAAAGGCTCTAAAGAGCCTGTGTCGCTCACCTTGGTCTATGTGCATATTAAACAAAGGACACAAATGGATTCATAACAAAATTGTGTTTTGGTGTTGGTGATGTGTTTGTAGATCTTACTTTATTGAACAATCTTGCTGCAAACAATTATCTCTATCTATAATGAAATTGGCCCAGAAGTGACAGTGGAAAATATTTTGTAAAATTTACAAAATTTACAAAATTTATGAAAATTGTTAAAATTGACTATAAAGGACAATAACTCCTTAATGGATCAATTGACCACTTTGGTCAAGTTGACTTATTTGTAGATCTTACTTTGCTGTTCATTATGTTATTTACAGTTTATCTCTATCTATAATAATATTCAAGATAATAACCAAAAGCTGCAAAATTTTCTTAAAATTACCAATTCAGGGCAGCAGCCCAACAACAAGTTGCCCGATTGGTCTGAAAATTTCAGGGCAGATAGATCTTGACCTAATGAACAATTTTATCTGCAACAGGTTTTCTATATGCTTTGGTTTCAGAGATATGAGCCAAAACTGCATTTTACCCTATGTACTATTTTTAGCCATCTCGGCCATCTTGGTTCACGAGCGGGTCATCGGACATATTTTTAAAACTAGATACCCTAATGATGATTGTGGACAAGTTTGGTTAAATTGGTCTTAGTAGCTTCAGAGGAGAAGATTTTTGTAAAGATTACAAAATTTACAAAAAATTGTTAAAATTGACTATAAAGGGCAATTAAGCAAGGGGTCAACTGACCATTTTAGTCATGTTGACTTATTTGTAGATCTTACTTTGCTGAACATTATTGCTGTTTACAGTTTATCTCTATCTATAATAATATTCAAGATAATAACCAAAACGGCAAAATTTCCTTAAAATTACCAATTTAGGGCAGCAACCCAACAACGGGTTCTCCGATTTATCTGAAAATTTCAGGGCAGATAGATCTTGACCTAATAAACAATTTTATCCATGTCAGATTTGCTCTAAATGCTTTGGTTTCAGAGATATAAGCCAAAATCTACATTTTACCCCTATGTTCTATTTTTAGCCATGGCGGCCATCTTGGTTGGTTGGACGGGTCACCGGACACATTTTTTAAACTAGATACCCCAATGATGATTGTGGCCAAGTTTGGTTTAATTTGGCCCAGTAGTTTCAGAGGAGAAGATTTTTGTAAAAGTTAACGACGACGGACGACGACGACGACGGACGACGGACGCCAAGTGATGAGAAAAGCTCACTTGGCCCTTCGGATTAGGTGAGCTAATAATAGACAAATCCATCTAAGGCCAACTTTGCCTGAGGGAGTTGAAATCTTAGTTTCTTTAAAATTTCAAAATGTTTAAACAGACAATTTTATCGCTATTTTACCTATGACGACATTGTCAATTTCATGTCAATTTCATTAGCAACGCCACGTGCCTCCTTAGTTTCTAGCGATATTTTTCCATCTCAAGCGAGAAGCATGATAAAACAAGAGTGCACACGCTGAAATGTCTCGCCTTCTTTACTTATCATTGATATTATGTTGATAGTCCTAAATATAAAGCTTTATTTCAACTGTCACATAAACTTAACATTAACCACCCCTACAGAAAAAAAGTTGAGGGCCAGTTGAGTGCCATGTGGCGGACAGTTGAGGGCTAGCTGTTTTAAGCAAAATAGTTGAGGGCTAGGTGTTGAGCAATTTAGCTCAACTCAAACCTGGCCAAGCACTGTATGTTGGATAGATGTCGCTCAACTGGCCCTCAAATGAAGCTGGCCATTAAGTTGAGGAAAAGTTGAGCAATTGATCTTTGGTTTTCATGTAGTTGAGCAAAAGTTGAGCATTCAGACTTTGATTTTTTGTAGTTGAGCAAAAGTTGAGCACTCAGACTGATTTTTTATAGTTGAGGAAAAGTTGAACAATTGATCTTTGGTTTTCATGTAGTTGAACAAAAGTTGAGCAATTAGAAATATGAGCCGGTGATATAAATGTTTTGTGCCATCTGTTTTCCATTTATCTCTGTGTAATGCAAGAAGACAGGAAATATCATTATAAATTTACACAGAGTTTGAGGCCAAATTAAGGGAAGCACATGTTTTCTATATATTTTCTGTAATTACTATAACTGATAACATAAAGATAAAGATAAAAAAAAAAACAATATTTTTGTATTATATCTATCAAATATTCAAGATTTAGGTAATTAACAGTTATTATTAGGGCACATTTCAAAGGGATCACACTGTCACAATACCCTTAACAACCTCAAACAAATTTAAAATTTGAACTGGGCATGAGCATGGCAAGCAAAGATGTCTTCTAGCTATCATGAACAAAATATGGATTTTACAATGGATGTAGATCAAAAGTAACAAATAACTGTATTGACATTGATTAGTGCAGATGTATTCTTCTGATGACATGACTCTTGGATTTAGGAAGATTGATGTTTACACATATTTATGGATAACATCTTTTGGTAAGTACATTGGATTAGAATTTCCACCATTTTGAATAAGAGCATAATGCTCTTTTAGTTCAAAATAGTGATATTTAAAGTGTCTTCTTAACTTTTAGAGTGAAGAAAAAATTAGACAATATATTTATGCATTAATTTATATATTATCAAAATGTGTAAGACAGGAGACATATTTTTTTATTATTAAAACAATTTGCTTTAGAAAGTATTACTAATAAAATAAGAATCTTCTAATATAATGAATTTGGTATAAAACTAGAGATCTGGGGTATGACTGCCAATGAGACATCTATCCACAAATGACAGATAAATATATATATCTTTTTTCTGGTTGAACAACACTTTCTGTTTGGAGTATTTTTGCAATGTGCACTTTGAATACCCCCTTTGTACTGACTGTTGCAATTTGGTTTATCAAGGGGTGGGGTAGAAATTTTAAGGAAAGATAATTGTTTTAGGGTTAAATGAGCAGGTACACTTAATACAGTTAATAGGGTAATAGAAATTTTATTAAGGCCTTTAACTATGATTTAAAACAATTTTGCTTAGACATAGCTAGAGCAATTTTACTAGCCCCTGGTTTAAACTATAGAGTGATCAATCATGAAGACAGCAGTTAGAATTATTTTTACAATACTTTGCTTTATTGAGGCACTCTTGACAGTCAACAGATTAAAATAGTGGGAAGAACAATTTCATAACTTTTTTTCTCAAATAGTGAAGCAAAGTATCAGACACATTCTTATCTTGTATATATCTATTGTTTAGTTTAATTGATTTGTATAATTGGTTTATAAAGGAAGGCAATACAGAACAGACTTTTGATGTCAATGTTTGTTAAATAACATTTAAAAATATGATATATGATTATGTCATCTTATTAATTTCACAAATAATTATATATAGGTTTAATTTCTTTTACTTTCAGACTTTGGTCTTATCCATTTCAAGATGTTGTCCACAGATGTCGACGTGCATTTAATGAAAAATGTACAGTGGAAGGAAGATATTAAAAAGAAAGAAAAGGACAATTAAAGATTTTTAACATTAAACATCGTTTCAAAATATATCTTACTTCTTGGTGCATAAAAGTAATATGGCTGCAGGATTAACTAGATTTTATTTACTAGATAACATTTAAAAAGCAAGGATAAAGCTGTCATGTAGTCTGTTGTGAGTTTAGATCTTTCAGCAGTATTTTGGCTATATAAAATACACAATTTAAATTTATTTTTCCTACAATTTGTAGTCATCTACATGTATTGGCCACCTAGCCCTCAACTTTTAATGACCTGGCCTCAACTATTGGCCACCTAGCCTCAACTTTTAATGACCTGGTCCTCAACTGTTGGCCAGGTAGCCCTCAACTCTAATTGCTCAACTGATGGACACCTAGCCCTCAACTATGATATTTTGCTTAACCTTGCTCAACTAATTTGCATAAAGTTGAACAATTGATAGTTGAGGGCTACCTAATTTGCATGGCAAAATCCAGGTAGCCCTCAACTGGCCTCAACTATTTGCTCAACTGGCTGCCAGTTGAGCAATGCAGTTGGCCATCCTATTATTTTTCTGTATGGGCAAGAAAACAAAACATTGACCAATGAACCATGAAAATGAGGTTAAGGTCAGATGAACCATGCAAGGCAGACATGTACAGCTATATGTAACTATTCTTCCATACAACAAATATAGTTGACCTATTGTTTTAGTTTAAGAAAACAGACCAAAACACAAAACTTAACACTGAGCAATGAACCGTGAAAATGAGGTCAAGGTCAAATAAAACCTGTGCAACTGACATATAGATCATAAAATATTTCCATACACAAAATATAGTTGACCTATTGCATATAGTATTAAAAAGACCAAAAACTCAAAAACTTAACTTTGACCACTGAACCATGAAAATGAGGTCAAGGTCAGATGACACCTGCCAGCTAGACATGTACACCTTACAATCATTCCATAAACCAAATATAGTAGACCTATTGCATACAGTATAAGAAAACGACAAAACACAAAACTTAACTATAACCACCGAACCATGAAAATGAGGTCAAGGTCAGATGACACCTGCCAGTTGGACATGTATACCTTACAGTCCTTCCATACACCAAATATACTAGACCTATTGCTTATAGTATCTGAGATATGGACTTGACCACCAAAACTTTAACTGGCTGCCAGTTGAGCAATGCAGTTGGCCATCCTATTATTTTTCTGTATGGGCAAGAAAACAAAACATTGACCAATGAACCATGAAAATGAGGTTAAGGTCAGATGAACCATGCAAGGCAGACATGTACAGCTATATGTAACTATTCTTCCATACAACAAATATAGTTGACCTATTGTTTTAGTTTAAGCAAAACAGACCAAAACACAAAAACTTAACACTGAGCAATGAACTGTGAAAATGAGGTCAAGGTCAAATAAAACCTGTGCAACTGACATATAGATCATAAAATATTTCCATACACAAAATATAGTTGACCTATTGCATATAGTATTAAAAAGACCAAAACTCAAAACTTAACTTTGACCACTGAACCATGAAAATGAGGTCAAGGTCAGATGACACCTGCCAGCTAGACATGTACACCTTACAATCATTCCATAAACCAAATATAGTAGACCTATTGCATACAGTATAAGAAAACGACAAAAACACAAAAACTTAACTATAACCACCGAACCATGAAAATGAGGTCAAGGTCAGATGACACCTGCCAGTTGGACATGTATACCTTACAGTCCTTCCATACACCAAATATACTAGACCTATTGCTTATAGTATCTGAGATATGGACTTGACCACCAAAACTTAACCTTGTTCACTGATTCATGAAATAAGGTCGAGGTCAAGTGAAAACTGTCTGATAGGCATGAAAACCTTGCAAGGTACACACATACCAAATATAGTTATCCTATTACTTCTAATAAGAGAGAATTTAACATTACAAAAATCTTATCGTTTTTCAAGTAGTCACTGAACCATGAAAATGAGGTCAAGGACATTGGACATGTGACTGACGGAAACTTCGTAACTTGAGGCATGTTTATACATAGTATGAAGCATCCAGGTCTTCTAACTTTTAAAATATAAAGCTTTTAAGAAGTTAGCCAATGCCGCTGCGGATCACTATCCCTATGTTGAGCTTTCTGCGACAAAAGTCGAGGCTCGACAAAAATATCACAAAAAGATCAAAGGAAAATGCATAAAACAGCGATAATGACATAAATATGTTAATTTGAAAATGAAACCTGCCTTTGCTAAACGGATATAACCAACTGGATTCTTTATCTACCTGTGCTAGATCTCAACGTAATATCCCTTGTTGATGCCTTAAATGTTCAAAAACATGAAGTGGATTAAGTAAGTAGGTAAGTCTGATGAAGATATGTCATGTACCCGACATTTATCATTCTGCTTAGGAACCAAACAGTCCGTGCTACTTCTCTTAAATGCCAGGTGTAGGAAGGAAGCAGCAAATATCAATTTTCTACTTTTAGTTTGCCATGGCGCTGAATCAAACCCATGACATTCTTCACTCATGGCGAACACATTACAACTTGACTTTGAAGGTGGACATCATTTGTGAAACATCTTGACAAAAGAATGCTGCTTTCAATGATAATTTATAAATATTTGTCTCCTTCTTGAAAAGAATTAATATTTTATTTTTCATTTTTTTTTATCAACAACATCAAATCCCTCATTGATTTAATATTTTTATGCCCCTGCTGTAGGAAACAGGGAATTAAAGTGTAACCCTTGATGGTATCTCCTTCCTTCTTAAATTTTATGCCCTTGCTGTAGGGTACAGCAGTTTTAAATGTTAAACATCAGTCTTTCTGCCCTTTTCTTTTGTTTAAATCTTAAGCGGGTGCATTCAAATCCACAGACACATGCTTATTTTATATGCAACTTAATTGATTGTAAATTACATAAATAAAAACATTCATCAATATGTTTGAAGAAAATTTATTAGTGATTTACAAAATATATGATTTAGTGAATAAATAATCATGTAAATACAAGTTGCATAATTCAGTAAATAGCACATGATAAAGTTTTTAATGTAAAAATAGTTTTCAAACTCTGGTTAACAAAAGATTTAAAATGAACTTTACTGAAGTATAATATTTTAAATTCTCTCAGTAAAACATATTTGGTTTCATTTATAAAAACAAAAGGTGAGGAGTAATTGCTGCTGTGCAAACACTATAAATTCACCTAAAAATAAAACATTACCCATGGTTAAGTCTGAATCTTTTCATATCAAAAATATTTTGCCATTTTTTCAAATATAATATTTTTTGGCTTTGAAGCTATTATTTGTGACTATAGGAGGTAAAAGCTTTTCGAATGCAGCAAAACTGGAATATTCAATCTGAACATATTTCAGAGATTTCATGAATATAGTAATTATCAAATGATGAAAGTTTAAAAAAAAAACATATGACTTATCAAGAAAACAATGAGTTTGACCACAATGAATATGCTATCAGATAATTTGAAAATAGTAAGATCAGAATAATTTCGCATCAATTCAGAAGTTATAGCGTGCATTTATTATTGCGATTTTTTAAGAATGGACACCAATGTGATATTAATTATTGCTATTTCAAAAAATCTGCATCAGATATCAGAATGTAAGTTCTTATAATTGCGCCACCCAGTTGCATTATTCACATTAATAAAAACCTCACAAATAATTTTGGAATTTACAGTATTCAATTTTGAAAATCATAATGTTCAGGACAGGCACAACAAATTAATTTTTTTATCAATAGCGGTAATTGTAACAACATACTTCAAAAACTAAAACTCTGACAAGTCATTTCAATGAATCACTCTGATGTAATCTATCTCTAAATTTATTTTTATCTAAAATTACCTTATAATTTATAAAATATATAAAAATATCCAAATTGTTGACTGAAAGAAAAGAACACATCTGAAAAAGGCTAATGCAAGTATATTTATCAAGAAAAGTCATATTGAGCATTTGAAATTACAACCTGACAACAGAAAACGTATTTATGTGTGAAGTGCCTTTAAAAGAGGTTATTAAAGCTGATGGAAGAACATTGTTGCTTGAGACAGAAAAATTAATGGGACTTATTTATTTATATCACACAAATATATCTTTAAAAAAACTAAAAATAACAGCAATTTGACAAATTATGAGGAATGTTGTACATGTATGATGATACATAAAGATATTTACTTGCAAAATACTTCAATTTCTAACTGTTACTGAAATATTTTATGATTGTCAGAGAAAATATTTCTTGAATGTAATGAATATTTTATTCTGGATTTTATTGATCCAATTACAAATTTACCCATCCCTCCTGTCATTGCTTATCGAATATACAATGAATTAAAGTCAATGCAATCAATGGAAGTTTCAAAACTTTACAAATTAATTTTCAGAAAAGAGTTTTATGAAATGTTGCCTTCAAAATTGATTGTCTATATTATCTTGAAATTACATAAAAACATATATTAAGATTAAATAATAAAGCTAGCGCTGTTTCAATGAGAAAAGGTTGGTACTACAGACAATTCTTAAAAAAAATCCACATGTGTATAAAATTTGTAAGAAACAGCTGAATCATCGACAACTATAAATAAGAAGATGTGGTATGAGAGCTAATTAATAATAAAACAACTCTCCATCATAGTCAAAATGTGTAAAAGTAAACATTATAGGTCAAATTACTGCCTTCAACATGGAGTCACTGTTCATTAACCATAATGACTATAACGCAAAAGTTGGCAATGTTTTCTACTTTACTGTTTACAGAAAATCACAATATAATGTGTAAAACTCATAGACTTCTAACATAGGGTGAAGTGAACAATGTGTTCATAGCTTCAAAGTAACATCCACTGAACAAAAGAAAATTATCATTTCCATACACTAAAATGAATATGTAAATAAAACATGATAAATAACTGCCCACAAACTTTGGATTGAAAAAATAAAATTTAATAAATTCTCTATCACTTACTCATCAATTTAGTATAGAACAGAATTGTACCAGTAATATATATATATTTGATACTGATAATACACAACAACAGATTAGAAAAATATAATTATATAATTCATTGTAAATATATCAAAAACTATTTGCAGATAAGTTATTCATAATATATATATGTAAGCACATAATTAACATCTAAATAAACAATTTATACAAAAAAACAATAACAAATAACAAAGATGTTTATCACTAAACCAGGAAAAGAGAATAAAAATTGTATATAAGTTTCTAGGATAATATATATATTGTATTCTTAAATGTAAATTTTGATTACGTACTTGGAATGTTTTAGATAGAATTTGTGTATTTTGATTGATTTAAGTTGTTTAAGGATCCAAGGAAAATATAAACTTCTGTTGACCCTACTGTCACCTATATATAATTACCCCTTTTCATAATGAGGTTAAAATTTTACAAAAATATTGGTTTTAAATAATGAAGAGCACCATATATAGCTATCTTAGACTAATTTGCTTCTAGAGATTGGCAATTTCATTTTAATGGCCGTGTAATATATCACAATATATTATACAGCTGTCTAAATATTTTCCAAACAAGTTTTTACATACAGACCTAATTTTTCTTCTTTACATTTTCTCATCTTAACATTTCCCCAATATAATTGTTTTGAGAAAAGTATCTTTCAAAATACGAATTTTTGAGTACAATAATGTCAAAATTTTACATCAATGTATTAAACATTCAATGAAAGAAAAATGTGTTGGTATGATTGATATTTCTCTTTTTCAAGTACAAATATAATAAAACATACAATTATAGAACT
The DNA here is from genome assembly GCA_017311375.1 of Mytilus coruscus. Lineage (NCBI taxonomy): Eukaryota > Metazoa > Mollusca > Bivalvia > Mytilida > Mytilidae > Mytilus > Mytilus coruscus. The sequence continues at coordinate 21,841 of JAASAO010001031.1, read as the reverse complement.
GTAAAATTTGATAGGTCTCTGACCATCTGACTGATATATTTAGAAGAGGGTAAATTCAGACAAGCTTTTTAAGAGCTAACTATTTGATAAGGGTAATGATAGTTTAATAATTACATAAGATCCTATAACAGTTTGTAAAGTTGCCATACATAATTCAGTCTAAACATGTAAAAAGTGGAATGTAACTACATATGATTTATTATCTGCAGACTTTGGAATAAGCCGAAAAATTCATGAAAATAAACTTATTTTCTCTGTCCAAAATGAATCCACAGTATTCAAGACATATAAAATAACAAAGTTTTATCAAAATAAAACAGATTTCTGAACAAATACAACCTTCATTACTAAATTGCATAGATATAATATAATATCACAATTATTTTGGATTTTGTAGAGATCATTTTATAATTCAGTCTTTGGTTGTCCAATTGCAAAATTCTGGTAAAGTTCTGGTTCAGGTTCTACAAGAAAAATTTTACATGATTGAACTATTGAACTTTGCTACTATCATATCAACTATTGAACTTTGCTACTATCATATCAACTATTGAACTTTGCTATGAAAGATGTACTTAGGTGAGGTATTGAATTTTTGTCAGATATTCGATTGTTATAATTTCACCTAAGTACATCCTCAAATATAATAACAAGAGTGCACACACTGAAATGTTTTGCCTGATTTACTAACCATGATTGATTTTATGTTGATATTTTTAAGATAAAGTTTTACTCCAAGAATAACATAAACATAAGGTTATCAATGATCCATTAAAATGAGCTCAAGGTCAGAATAAAATGCTCCGCTGGGCGCAGCTTGATATGACCTCAAACGTTGAACACTGAACAGTTGGGGCAAGTATGGACACATTCAAGCTTGATACAGCACTGAATTTGGATTGTGATTAAATATTTGACACAGCATAGGTTTCTGACACAGAATGAATGTGGTCTAAGAACTTAAAATTTTTAATTTACCTATTCAAACCATATCATTATTATTTGCTTTTATATATAAATCAGAAATAACCAATTTAAAATGGAAAATTTTAAAGAAAAAATGAAAAAAATCCCCTCAAATTTTTGAACCCCTTATGATTCATCACCCCAAACTCAATCCCAGCCTTCCTTTGTGGTATGGTACCTTGCAGTACAATTTAGAGAGATCCGTACACTTAAACACAAGTTATTGTCTGAAACTAGAAAATGCTTGTTTTTGGCCCTTTTGGCCCCAAATTCCTAAACATTTAGGGCAATTACCCCCAAACTCAAACCCAGCTTTCCCTTTGTGATATGGAACCTTGTAGTACAATTTCATAAAGATCCATACACTTACACACAAGTTATTGTCCTGAAACTAGAAAAATGCTTGTTTTTTGCCCCTTTTTGGCCCCTAATTCCTAAAATTTTAAGGTAATTACCCCCAAAATCAATCCCAGCCTTCCCTTTGTGGTATGGTACCTTGCAGTACAATTTCAGAGAGATCCATACACTTGAACACAAGTTATTGTCTGGAAACTAGAAAATGCTTATTTTGGCCCTTATTCCTAAACGTTTTGGGCAATTACCCCCAAACTCAATTCCAGCTTTCCCTTTGTGATATGGAACCTTGTAGTACAATTTCAGAAAGATCCATACACTTACACACAAGTTATTGTCATGAAACTAGAAAATGATCGTTTTTGCCCTTTTGGCCCCTAATTCCTAAAATTTGGAGGCAATTACCCCAAAATCAATCCCAGCATTCCCTTTGTGATATGGAACCTTGTGGTACAATGTCAGAGATCCATACACTAACAAACAAGTTATGTCTGGAAGTTACGAAAATGCTTATTTTTGGCCCTAATTCCTTAACTGTTGGTACCATAACCCCAAAATCAATCCCAACCTTCCTTTTGTGGTATTGAACCTTATGGTAAAATTTCATAGAGATCCATTCACTTAAACTAAAGTTAGAAACCAATGTGTCTTCGGACGATGACGCCAACGTCATACCAATATATGACCGCAAAATTTTTGCGGTCGTATAAAACCCAACCACATGTACACTTTACAATGGTTACATACACCTAATATATATATATAATGGACCTATTGCTCATAGTAAACAAGAAACAGACAAAACAAAAAAAACCTTAATATTGACCACTGAACCATGAGAATGAGGTCAAGGACATATGATACCTGCCAGACAGAATGTACACCTTACAATCATTCCATAATCCAAGTATAGTTGACCTATTGCTTATAGTATTTAATAGAAACACAGATCAAAAAAAATACAAAAGTTGACATTGAACAATGAAACGTACTCATAAAGCATGAAAAATGTTTGACAACTTCACATAGTCATCAAAACCTCTAATACAGTTGAAATTATTCATAAAACATATGAAAAAAATATGAAGATGTGGTATGATTGCAATTGCCAATGAGACATCTATCCACCAAAGTTCAAATAAAGTGGATGTTAGCAATTAAAGGCAACCCTGCCACCTTCAACAATTAGAAAACACAAACACTTTAGTGGACTATAAAAGGCCTTGACATGAAAAATATGAATCAATTTGATTGGAAAGCTTGACTTCAACTAGCCTGAAAGTTTTGTTACTGCTAATGATAAAACATACCAAAAGCTTCGTTGCTGTAGATATTATGATCCTGATCATTGTCAACATTTCCGTAAAGACCATCTCCGTCCTCTAATTGCTTCTGTCTTTTCTTCTCTAGGATATCTTTGATACAATCATGGATAAAGATGTACTGTTGCTGTAGGTTAAAGAACAACAGAATATTAATAAGAAGTCATTCCTTCAAAAGATTTACAGCACTTGTCAGGAGTTGGTTTTACGTAATAAAATATCTGTGTCACATGTTCCATGTGTCGTAATCACAATCTCATCCTTTTTCCTCATTTGTGATATCACCATATGACACTTATTACCAAACTTGTATTTCCAAAGAGCAATATGACATGTGCTAATAGTGGAGCAGAATCAGCTAACCTTTCTAGAGCACATGAGATCATCCCTATTTTGGTGGGATTGATGTTGCTCAGCCTTTAGTTTTCAATTAAGAATTTTGAGAATTCATGTGATTTTACATGTTTGGTGGATTTGTAATACAGATGCAAACAAACAACACAATTAAAGATAAAAACCCTGTTTTAACCCTAACCATTCTAGGGCTTTTATATTACAGCCTATATACATTTTATATGTATGGCCCCATAGTACAGAGCTAGAACTTCCAAAACCAGTTTAAACCTAAAGGAATATAACTAAAGACTATTTACAATTCCCAGTCCATATGAAGCTAAAAACTAAAGGAATTTAACTAAAGTTACCTAAACTGGCAAACAATTGCCAGTTCAGGTGAAGCTAACTATTAACTTTACCATTTTAAGGATGTACTTAGGTGATCTAAGGTAAAGTTAAATAAACTAAGAATTCAAAATTGATACTTAAAGCTGGAAGAGTATTAGTTAAGGATCAAAATAAGCTAAAATATTGATAGCTCATGGAGCTCCTTTTCAAGATATTTGATTTATAAAATATGGCGGAAAATGCTGACTCGGACTTTTACCTTATATTTGCATTTGTATAATTTGGATCTCAAATCAAAAGAAAGAAAATCAAGAATCTGCTTAAATTTTGTCAAATGACCTGTTATGATTAATTAATGCTTATGTTAAAAGATAAATAGGTGTTATGGGGCAAAATATTTTACCTTGTATTGTATGGAAAAACACAAAGGAGTACGAACATTTGACACTTATTCCAAAACCTCACCTAAGTACATCCTTACGACAATTTAGAGTATTATAAGTAACAGTTAAAATGCTATAACAGTCTGAAACTTGAGATTTTTTTAAAATCAATAAATTACCTCAGTTTGTACCATGTACATTCGACATTCTCTCATCTTTACCACAAAGTCAAAATGTCAATGGTGGAATCGAAATCATGATCTCTGATAAACTGCATCATGTGGTCCAGGGCAATGAATGTACCTGTCCTTCCAACACCAGCACTGTAAATGTAAACAAGATTTAGATACAATACATTGTATTCATTTGTAAATATACCTTCCTATTGATGTTTTATCGTGTTTTTCTATGTTGTGATGTTATACTATTGTTTCAGAAAAAGGGAGAAGGTTTGGTACCATTAAACGTTTAATCCCGCTGCAAATGTTTGCACCTGTCCTAAGTCAGGAATCTGATGTACAGTAGTTGTCGTTGTTTATGTAATTTATACGTGTTTCTCGCTTTCGCTTTTTATATATACTAGACCGTTGGTTTTACCGCTTGAATGGTTTTACACTAGTACTTTTGGGGCCCTTTATAGCTTGTTGTTCGGTGTGAGCCAAGGCTCCGTGTTGAAGGCCGTACATTGACCTATAATGGTTACTTTATAAATTGTTATTTGGATGGAGAGTTGTCTCATTGGCACTCACACCACATCTTCCTATATCTATATAGTCTGTGTCTCTGAAAAAGTCAATTATTAAGGGACAGCTACAAGTCATGGTTATGTATCAAATTCAAATTGTACAATACTTCAAAATGATTGCAATGAAATAATAAAATTTCACATAAAACCATGACCACAAAAAAAAAATGTGCGTGAGAAGTTGAGGGTTGAAATATCATTAAGAATTTTAATTCAATGCTTTTTTGTAAATTTATTTGGGTGTAAAAGCGTTGACCAAGCACATTTTGTATGATTTTAGCGTGTAAGCATACAAACCTGCAGTGAACAATCATTGGAACTCTGCTCTCTGAATGGTCACATGACTTCGTACATTGGAGATGAAGTCAACCATGACATCATTCTGCACATTGGCTGAGAAGTCTTTCCAATTAAGGAAATGGAAATGTTTTAATGTCCTGGATTTGTCTCCCTAAAGACAACAAAACATGTATAAATACTTATTCTGAACTAGTCTTTGTATTGCAAAACTGAATTAAGATTTGGACAATTGTTTCAGAATGTTGAGTCTCCAACTACCCTCCAGCTGATGAGTGCCCAGAGAGAACATAAAACCTTCTGCAGGAAAACTGACAATCCTAGTCAGTTCCGCATTGAAACAGCCCTATATCAGAACTACTGTAATTGTATTCACTAAGCTTAAAAAATACTGAACTTCAAGGAAAATTCAAAATGGAAAGTCCCTTATCAAATTGAAAATCGAAAGCTCAACAACTTTTATATTCCTGACTTGGTACAGGCATGTTAGAATTTTATTGTGTACTTTACAAGTTAAGGTAAGACTTACCAGAGTCAGTTTAAATATTCTGAATTCATATGTGTTGATTGTCGAGCAAGATTGCATGTCCACAACAATATCTCCATACTGTTTGGCTTCTGATTGTTCTGTTGGCCAGTAGGTTTCACATTTTATCTGAAATTATAATCAAAATTAAAACAAATATTTAAAAAAATAGCAATAGGGAAAACAATTTTGGCAACAAAGTCTTAAATAAACTCAACATAGATAACAAGATTAAAAATATGTAAGCCAGATGTTCGTTTCTTCTACAAGGACACATCAGTAATGTTCCTATTAAAAAGTTAAAACATACAAAGTTCAGTTGTGGTGTAGTGGTAACATAGTTGCCAACTGACATGATATTCGCGTAATACACGCTTTTCAACGGTTTACACGCGAGGATTTTGTCACATGGCGTGTACACGCGTTTCGCCACTTCACACGCAATTACACGCTTTTTTGTTTTGATTTTTGGTCGTTAGTGATATCGCGATTCTCGGGTTTTTTCATTATTAGACAAAAATACCGAAAACTTCAAGTAATTGTATCGTTTGCCTGGCATCCTGACCCAATCTAATACTTCGCCTACTGTCAAGCAGTGAGCCAGGATCCCAGGCTATTGTATCGTCGCCATTGTTTATTTTTCTGTATGGACGAACAGCAAAGCCCTTAGGTAAGTAGTTTGTGATTAGTTTTACGATTCTGTGACTTTCTTTCATTCAAATTCACTTAGGGAAATGTCGACAGAAATAGTTCGCTTTCAGGACCTGTACCGTCGTCTAAAGAGCCGATTGCTAAGCTTAAACGATGTTTACGTACTAAGATAAATAATTTTCAAGATTTACAAATTATAGTTGGGAGTTCAAGTTTAAATTATTGAGTGACGAGTAACGCATTGCGCACCCTATGTTGCAATCAAAACAATACATGTGAGAGGAGAACTACACTGTAGCGATTTGATTAAGCATTTAACGTGCTTAATGGTAATCAAATAATAAAATACTTTTCTTTTTAGTTTCAAATCTAGCCAACAGATTTCCACAGGCCAAAGGGATGGAAATATCACGAAACTGTTGGATCAGTTCTCATAGTACCAGCTGTCTTCTGATGATCTACCCAGTTTTGACCAGACAAAAGACTCAGAGACAATAGCAACATATATAGTTCGTTGGGAGCAATGGCAAAGATAATAGATGACATATTAGATGGCAAAAACGTTATGACACTATTTCAAAGCTGAAGCTATTTAATTTCAGCCAATTATCAATACTGACTGTGAGAGAACATTTTCAATTATAAAGAAATCTACACTGAATTCTGATCAGAACTTGACAATGATATATTGTGTGCCTTGTTATCGAGTAAATGCAATTAAACTGGCAGTTGTTTTGAATATGTGCCTAAGCCTAGTGTGTTGCTTTAAAAGCAGCAAAACAGACTACTGTTGAATACAATAAAAGTTTACTCTAGAATATTGTTTTATTATATATTAACATGATTAACAAATTTGTATAATCATGATAATGTGAAATTATGAACATTGTTCATATAAAAGTCCGCATCTTCGCCGCGCTTTCACACGCTTTTGACATGTCATGTCATGTCATGACATGATTTCTCATTGTCAGAGGTTGGCAAGTATGAGTGGTAAGAGCATCAGACTACAAACACAAAGGTTCCTGGTTCGATCCCGTTCAGGAAGAAAATATCAGCAACTAAATTTTCAACTCTTATCTTGACACCATATGCAAGTATGGTCTTGAGAAAGTATGATAGTCCTCCAGATGGGGACAATAAATGGCTGACCCGTGTTAAGAGAGAGCAATATCTCTTGCATGTAAAAGACACCCTTCTTGTAGATTTTGAAAAGAGCAGGCTAATGCCACTTCAAGGCAGCACTTGCAACAGCAAAATGAAAAGGGAATAATATAAGTTGTAATAACTTGTTTCCAAATCCACTATAAATGATTATGTTAAAACTTCAAATGCACTGATGATTAAGGGTTCAGCAACAGAAACTGAAAGCTATTTGTCCTTAACATCAGATTTGGTCAAATTTCAATTTTACAGAAATAATTTTTGTGGTTTTATTGAGATTGAGTATCTTAATCGCCATTTTGCACTTGTAATTGTTTATTAATCCTTTTCGGTAATAAAACTGACATCGCCAATTACACATGCACATAGAACACAAAAGATTTATGAATAAGCCCTTCATGTAGTTTATGTAATCAACCCTCATAGAGTAGGAGAATACAAAGACTTCATTATTCTATTACTTACTCATCAAATGGTATCAATTGTGCAACAAAGAGTTTTAAACAAAAGATATTATTAGTGCAGTTACTGTCAAAGAAAAGACCAAAATCCTTAAATCGTAAGTTTTTCTTCTGAATGGAATTGATGATAAAATGTATCAACTTATCTTAATTGGCCATTCTTCCCAGTCAAAGATATTAAGCCTATTGTTTGAGATTCCTATTTTTAGCCAATGAAAAAGAGAATTTGTATAGTCATATAATATAACACATTGTTTGGTACCTAACCTGCCATCCTCTTTAGCTAATGTCAACATGACAATAATGTTACTTACCCTGCCATCCTCTTTAGCTAATGTCAACATGACAATAATGTTACCTACCCTGCCATCCTCTTTAGCTAATGTCAACATGACAATAATGTTACCTACCCTGCCATCCTCTTTAGCTAATGTCAACATGACAATAATGTTACCTACCCTGCCATCCTCTTTAGCTAATGTCAACATGACAATAATGTTACCTACCCTGCCATCCTCTTTAGCTAATGTCAACATGACAATAATGTTACCTACCCTGCCATCCTCTTTAGCTAATGTCAACATGACAATAATGTTACCTACCCTGCCATTCTCTTTAGCTAACGTCAGCATGACAATAATGTTACCTACCCTGCCATCCTCTTTAGCTAATGTCAACATGACAATAATGTTACCTACCCTGCCATCTTCTTTAGCTAATGTCAACATGACGATAATGTTACCTACCCTGCCATCCTCTTTAGCTAATGTCAACATGACAATAATAGAAACACTCTGTTCCCAAACCATTCTCCAGAAATCATCAATAGTACTAGGTATAGGTCCTTGTGAGGCTATGTACTCTCTGGGATTTGTAGCCCTGCAAACAGAATGCATGACAAATTAAAATCAACAATGTTTAGAGTAAACTCATTTTCAAACGATGTATCACAGGACAGGCTGTAGGCTTTCTCCTTTAAATTGTTTCTTTTTGTCATGCGAAGCCTTAAATAGCTTACTTTATGGTATGAGTTTTGCTCATTGTTGAAGGCTGTACTATGACCTATAGTTTCTTTTAGTCCCATCCTTTGGTTTTATTAGATAGTTGGCAATATCATACCACATCTCCTTATTTTCATGGTAATTTATTTTAAAGTCAACAGATGTTTGTGTGTAATTCCTCAAGAGTAGTCTTATTTTTTTTTTTTTTACTTCATATCATATTTTTTAAACATTAATAATTTATAGAAATAGTTTTCACGACAAACCACACCATCTCAAGGTAGGTAAATAAATTAAATGTTCAGTGTTATCAATTTGATTGATTGATTGTTGGTTGCTAAATGTACTGCAGTAAATATTTCTGCAAATTCTGGACAAAACTAACGCTAACAACAAATCATAATCGGAGAAGTTCGTAGAAAAGATCAGTTGGATAAATATGACTGGACAATAATAAGAATCATTCTAAAAGTTTATTTGCATATCATTCTTCCAAAAATATTTTCTTTGGGAATTGATTAATGTATATACATGTATTACGTACAGGAATATAGTTTGCATTGATGAATGTAGATGCTTGTTCATCATCATCTTCTAGTGGTAACAGTTTCACAATGGTGTGGTCATCTGAAAATATTTTTTTTACATAAAAAATGTGTGTTCCAAATATTTTATAGATTTGAATTTTATACATGTTAAACACTTCCTTTGCTGATTTCTAACAAATTTTCAATTTTGCAGAGTTATGCAAATTACTGTTAACATATCAATTTATGTGAAATATTTATTAACAAAATATAACTCAATATGGATAGTTTCATAAAAAGATTTTCATAATATATTTCTTCAACTGTAGGACTCAGGTAAGCTCATAGGTATAGTATGATATAGGAACTCCCTTTACATTTGGAGGTAAAGTACTTCTGTCTATCGAAGTCTGTAAAAGCAGTATACCCCTATATGAGGAGCATCCATTTTGTACTTTGACAATAGAAAACAAAGGATATGGGGTATCCATCCATGACACAAAAGCAGTACATGCACAGCAAAAACACACAAAGAAAAGGAACAGCACTTTTATTGCTGTTCTTCATCTCAAAGCCACAGCGTGGCCTTTAACAGACTATACTTACAAGGAAGAATATTGACATATCTGTTTTCAGTTTATTTTCCTCAGTTTCTGAGAGAAGTGCTTACATGTTTCAATGTTTTGGGATCTGTCAATGTTTTCAGCTCCTGTTGAAAGAAAAATATTACAATTCAATTTTCCCAGTAAGGAAGTTTAGCTGATTTTGTCTGAGGAATTTAAAATTAACTCTGTGACAATTTTGCTAGTACCTCATTCAGAGGTTCTAAGTATGAATGGTCATTTGTACTTTTCCAATGTTCTCTTAATAATTCATAAAGGCTTGTATTTATTCAAATTCTTGACCCTTAATCACTCCTTAAGAAAAGTTATTTTCAAAGTGTTTCATAAGTTTACTGGTGACTGGAAGAAAGAATTCAGCAGATCATAACTGAAGTTCAGTACAAGCAGACATACAATTTACCATTTAAATTTTAAGGGATTGCTTGGTACACAAACATGAACACATTTAGCAGTTGCAAGATGTGTTAAGAATTATGGATACCTTTTTAACATTGTCCACCAGTATTAGTTTTATTTAGTCACATCAGCAGTTCTCTTACTATGAAAGAGAAATGGTTTTACACTTATTTTTGCTAACTTAGAATACAATTTTACCTCATACTCATGTGCAAATTTTAGATTACTATCTTTATGTAGCTCTGCAACTTTGGCCTCAAAATCTTTCATTGCAATAGGTCTGAAATGAGAAAAGATTAAAGTTACCAAATAAGGTAAAATGGGAGTCTTTCACCATCTTTGATCGCAAATAACACTAAGTCATTAGTCCAGATGAGATAATTGAATTTACAAGCAGGAATGCAATTCATTTGGGAGACTTTTCATTTCTATGAAGAAAATTTTAAGTTTTTATCTTAATGTAACAACTGCTTCAACTAGATATGAAATATTTTATTGATTCAAAATTTGTTAAGCTTTGCTTTATAAGGGAGATAACTCCTTAGATAATTTACAAGTAATTTACAGTAAATTTTTCTATTTTCATTGTTGAATAACTAGTTACACAGTATGGGTGTTTTTTTTTAATTTTATTTTCTGATATCATGAAACGAGCCATCTCTAAATTTTTTTTCATGTTTTTGTCTGCTTTCTTCATAAAAAATGTTTCAATTTTTCACATCATGTAATTCAAAATAAGCTCAATGATTTGTTTTTAAGTAAATCACTATACACTGCGTTTTGGTAAAGTATGAAAATATAGTAATTTTACCTCAGTACTAACTTCATCAAAAGAAAAAATATTGATACATTCACATTTAGTCATATTGATCATTTGAAAGCTTACTATTTTGTAAGGGTTTTGCTCATTGCTGTAGGCTGAACTGAACCTTTATGGACATCCTTGGTCTCTAGTGGATAGTTGTCTCATTGGCAATCAAACCACATCTCCTTATTTTTATACAGACCTTGTTGAATTACATGTTAATACATATTTACCTTTTCTTTCTTATATTCTTTCTCTCAACAGATGGTGTCTCCAAATGATGAGGGTTCAAATCATTAAAATCATCAATTTCTTTGTCCTCCTCCATGGGCTTATGCCTGAAATAAAGAAAAAATACTAATTTGAAATGAGACTTTTAATATCATATCATATCATTCTCACATAGTTTTAACTAATGATATCTTTTAGTAGTCTATCAAAATCCAGAGTTTTAAGGTCCTCATTCTGCATATACATTTACTATTACTCTCTAAGTGTCCCTTGAATAATCAATATTTTTCACATCATAACTTTATAAAAGTAAAGAGATATGGTGATAACTGACAATTTGAGAAAAGGATGAAGATGTTTATAACTACAGGACATTGTTGCAACTATTTCATGATAAAGACAATCAAATTTATTAAAGGAAGGCCTTTAATAAGGAGACACTATAAATTTTCAGGTTTGGACAACCGAGTCTGTAGTCTATGAACCTTATCGCAAGCTAATTTTATGTCGACCTTCGCACCTAAATGTAGGTACCATTTGATCAATTAAAAGTAGCCAGGGTAGTTTTTATGGTACCCATGAAATAAATGAGCTGTTCAGCTATATTGATGGATGTAACTCAACTTTGGTCTATTTACTTTCACTTATCATGTTCTTGCAAGGTCATGTTATTTATTTTTAACCCAAACCACCACTGGACTGTGAAGTGTTTAAGGTCCTGTAGTGGCCTGTTCTTGTTCATATCTTTGTTCTTTGGTCAGTTTGTCTATATATATAGTTGTCTCATAGGAAATCATATGACATCTCCTAAACTGTTATAGGGTAGTCCCACAAAATTATCGATTGTGTACAACTTATTGATTTTCTTTCTGCATTTCTCGTGCAAAGGTAGTACATTAACAGTAAATATTTGTGTGTTGCCTCTAAATATTAATTGTCACATATAGTGACTGAAAAGGATGAACAAATTCTCAGTCTGGAGAAACAGAAAACATGACAACTCAAAACAGTACCAGATTTTGACATTCCACCTTATATATAAAAACTCAGATTGGAATAGTTCATATTCAAGGTAAATTACAGAAATGTTTTTGAAACAATGTCAATTATTTGATTCAAATAAACACTTGTACGAAATATCAGGTGAAAAGAAATAAAACACTAAAAACATATAAACACAGTAGTTAATTAATATAGATATCATTACCTGATTGTTTCTTACCAATATAGCAAGCCTTATACCAATAACAAGGCCAAAACAGAAATAATCATAGATAACATATGGCGATTACAGTACCATAATTTACCTCGAGTCAGAAGTTTTAGTCACATATACACACAACAATTACCCTCATAAATCTATGACTTCATTGGTTAAAACTTACTTCCTTCTATTTTTCTTGATCACAACAATAATTATAATAACAATGACAAACACCACCACAGCAGACGCAACACCAGCTATAATGGCTATCGGCAGACCTTCAGGTTCTGTAATGAAAATGACAAAATAATTAGTCTATCTGTCAGACATTTGATGATTATGATAAATGGTAGAAGTGATTACTAGTACGCACTGTCTGACAGATTTTATTTATTCTACTTATCATGCTTCAGTTAACTTATGACTTTTATTTATTGTAAAATCCAGGAATTATTGTGATGTTCTTATTATTAATTTCTGAATTTGCAGTACATGTACCTAAGTAATAATGTCTTAAGCAACAGTTTTAGCTGATGGATCTTTTGACTGATTTAACAACTAGCTCTTTTCTTAAATATTAATATATGCTCATGACTCGATAGTAAGAAATAGTCATTATTAATCAAGTCAACTTATTGGAAAAGAAAACATTTTTAATTATTTATCAAAAGAGTAAATAGTTGACACTATAAACACTAACCAAAGCAAATAAGAAAAAAAAACACAAAAATATTTGAAATAAAAACATCTAATTACATATCACATTAATTTATCATATTTATGTATCTAAATAGCAAACTCAAAATGAATATTCAGAGCAATCTATAAATATATATCTAAATATTGAACTGCAATTGTCTATTGGCAGCTGTTTCTTTTAAATTTTACAAAAGCACTTAAAATCTATATCTTAAAATGCATTAAAATTATAAAAAGTTTGAGAGATTAATAATTTTATCTAAATTAACACAACACATAAAGGTAAAGGATAAAGGGTCTAACTATGTTCTGCCTGTAGCTTATTAAAGCTTTAGGATATAAACAGGTGACTAGAAGCAAAAGCATTGTGATATACAGGTCTTTAAATTCAACACCTAATGAAGCTTAAATACCAAACAATGGTATAAGTCTTTAACAATTTCCAAAGGATTTCATAAGCAATGTTATTGATAAATATAGAAGAACTGCAGTTTCTTAATTATCCGACCTGTAACCCAAAAATATGACCAAAAGCTGTGCACTAGCTCTTTCTTGAAACAAGAGTTGGTCCCAAGTAAAATTAAACTCATTTTTTTTATATCTAGGATTGGGGCAATAACAAGTACCAAGTATACTTTTGAAAGAATTCATCAAATGTTCATAATATAGGATAAACTGAGGCATAGATTGAAGTTCCACAAAATTCTATACATAAATTTTATTTCAAATGCTAATGAAATCCTCTGTTTGTAAAATGAGAAAATGTTAGAAACATTTTGTTCAACTTAAAGTTTGATAAAGAAAGCCATCTTTATTCTTGAAATCCTCGGTTAACGATTTGATCTTTTAAAATTGTAATTGAGTGAAAAAGAACGTGAAGAATGCAAACAGTAAAATCTAGGCCAAAGTTAACTTATATAAATATGAAAGCGATTTTCCATCCACATATTTGCAGTTCATAGTCAGAAAACTGTTATTCTTTATAAATTTCTAAATTACTTTTCATAATAACTGTATAAATAGCTTTGAAGGATCATCTGAAGTTCGTTCATGGAAATAAATGGATTTCTGACCATGGAAGCATTCTTACATATCTTTATCATTCGTATGATGCTCCACATGCTACATTTTATGAACTTATAGCATCCCACATAGTTTCCGTTCTTGGAAAGCCCTTAAACTGTAGCAATTTTGTACATTTCATTTTGAATTCCTTCATTAGATTTTAAAATTTAATTTTCACCCAATATTGACAACAGAAATGAAGTAACAATTTGTAATTTCAGTTTTACTAACCAGGTTGTGTTTTATAAGGTCCATACGGTTTCGATTCTGTACAGCCTCCACTTGTACAAACAAATGCTATCACTCTAAAAACATTACTTATATAATAAGTTCACATTGGTTGACTAACTGTTACATATTTTCATCATTGTGACATTTTTTTGTAAATATGCATACTGATTTTCATTTTCTTTAGCTTAATATAATAGAAAAAAAGGATATGGGGTATTGATCCATGACACAAAATCAGTACATGCACAGCAAAAAATTCATAAGGGTTCCATGGAACCCAGTGTCTCGCCTACTTTTGCTTTTAATCGCAGACTCAACAAAGATGAGGACAAAATTTATAAAATATTCCTCTCTATACTATCTTTTGATTGTAAGTAGCTTCTGTCCAAGTTTGGTAAAAATCCAGGATAGTTTATGAATCTAATAAATGTTTTAAAACTTAAACTGCAGACTGTATGTAATGTTAACAGGAAGAAAAACTAAGTCCATTTATAAGTAAAATACGGAAAAATGGAATTAAATTTTAACAAAATTTCCTTTTAGATACTAGCTTTTAATCATAAACAAGCTTGTGTCCAAGTTTTGTACAAATCCAGGATAGTTAAAGAAAGTTGTTAAAATTTTAAAACTTTAACCACAGAGTGAATGTAATGTTAACTGGCAGAAAACTAAGTCCATTTATAAGTAAAATACGGAAAAATGGAATTTTTTTTGCAAAATTTACTTCTGGATACTATCTTATGATCATAAACAAGCTTCTTTCCATGTCTGGCAGAAATCCAGGATAGTTTAAGAAAGTTATTAAAATTTGAAAACTTTAACCACAGAGTGAATATTTGTGGACGCCGCCAACGACGACGCCGACGGAATGTAGGATCGCTATGTCTCGCTTTTTCGACATAAGTCGAAGGCTCGACAAAAAGCAAAGGAAAAGCACTTTTATTGCAGTTTTCCATCTCACAGTCACAGTGAGGCCTTCAACACAGAGCAAAAACTTTCACCTCGCTTAGCTATTTATGGCAGACCAATCAAATAATGCAATGCAACATGTGCTTTTAAGTTTGAATTACTGCTTGTCTTATAGTATCATGAAACAGGAGAAACTGACATCATTACCTGTTTTTGATGGGGTTTGTTTTATCAAATTACATATCTGGCTTAAATATTTAATTTGTTAAACCCTGCACACTTGTTTTCTATGCCTAAATATGGTGACAATCAAGACAATATTGTCAACATTCTCAATAATCTTTTTTTGGTCAATTTGGGGTGTCAATATCAATACCTCATAATTATAAGCAAAGCTCGACAAAAATAATTCAATTTCACTTTCTAACATGTCTATTCATCAACCTAAAACATTTTTTCTCAAAGCAATGGACCTTATATTCGGGGCCAAATAAGGTCATTACGGAACACTAGCTATAAATATTAACATTAAAAGACACTAAAACATGAAATATATGCTATATTTACTATCTTTGCAAATTGACTGCAACCTCAATACAAGACACTTATGCATGATAAATTTAGATTATCATCTTAAAGATCCTACACAATTAAACCCTGATTATAAGCACCTATAAGGACTACAATATCAGTCCTAACACTTCTTTACCCGAAATTAAACACTGTAATTTATACCATTTTTAAAACAAATCTTTCAATATTCTACATGTCTTACATAATTCTTATGTCTGCAGGTAGTGGTCCATTACAGTACACATCATCTGCCAGTTTATTACAATCAGTATCTTCTCCTATTGTTAATTCTACCACCTTGTTACTTCTCTTACGTCTACCTGAAGAGCTGACTAGAAACAAAAAGCAAGCAAAAATCAGTATGAATCTCAACAGTACTTTTATGATTTTGACACTTCAGTTTTACAACAGTAGTCGCATAAAACATGATCTCTCATATGGTGACATGGATTTTTTTTACAATTGATGCATTCTGGATCAATGTTACACATAGGTATCATTTTAGGTACTGTGCGCTTTGTGATATATATTATTAAAGTTATTCTTGACGGAAATTATTTTTGTACTCCTGACCAAACAAAATGAACACTTTTTGGGGATTTTTAAAACTCTTTGAACTTAGTCCTTTAGTCCATTTGATAACTATAAATTCATAAATTATTGTGATTGTTGGACAATCTACTACAATGTGAGTTAAATCACTGCGACTTCAGGAAAAACTTCGCTAAGATTTCTTAATTTACAGTAAGTTTCTAAAGTTTTGGCACCACAGAATCATCTACTGACAGAAGTATCAGGTAAGTAATAGAATACACAATGGAAACGGGAATGTGTCAAAGAGATATCAACCCAACCAAAGAGCAGAAATTAGCCCATGGCCACCAATAGGTCCTCAACGCAGTCAGAAAATCCTGCTGCCTTCAGCTGGCCCCTAAGCATTTACATATACTAGTTCAGTGAAATGGACACCACATTTAACTCTGAAACATACAAATGAACCAAATTTAAAAAAAAACACACAAGAGTAACAAAGGCTAGAGGTTCCTGACTAGGACAGGTGCAAAATGTGGCGTGGTTAAACATGTTTTGTTAGATCTCAACCTCCCCTATACCTCTGGTCAAGATGGAATAAACAATCACACAGCAAAATGCATAGTTAAACTCAGTTTAAAAGAAGACTGAATACATGTATTCAAGTCAATAAATTTCTATTATCTGAAGCAGTTACCATGATCATTTATCCAAGTTCTGTTTGTCACTCTGTATGCTTCGTAAAACCTGTAGCTCTGGATTGTTTCCATGTTGTCAAAGTTGCAAAATGTGATGGTTCTTTCATCTGACTAGTTTCTCCTGTGGTAACAAAAGAAAAACTGACAAATAATATCCAGCAAAATGTATAGCAAATGGCAAAATTTTGCATAAATATTTAAGCAGAAAACAATATTTAAATTAAAAAATCGCCAAATAATGGCCATGACTACAAGAAATGGTATTGCTCCTTTTGCTGTTTACAGTTTTGCACATCTATATTAAATATTTTGAAGTAAAGACAAACAAACAAAATTTCAAAAGTATCACTTAAGTGCAATCACTCTTATAATTTTGGCTAAATTACTGATAATTTTGGTGGAAGTTTAAAGCAGGTCAACTGTAATTCAGTGGTTGCCATTTGTTTGTGTGTTACATATTTGTTTTCGTTCATTTTTGTACATAAATTAGGCCGTTAGTTTTCTCGTTTGAATTGTTTTACATTGTCATTTCGGGGCCTTTTATAGCTGACTGTGCGGTATGGGCTTTGCTCATTGTTGAAGGCCGACGGTGACCTATAGTTGTTAATCTCTGTGTCATTTGGTCTCTTGTGGAGAGTTGCCTCATTGGCAATCATACCACATCTTCTCTTTTATATATACAATCCTAATATTTTGAGCATTTTGCATATCTTTAACCATGACAGCCATTTTTGTTCAATTGGCAAAAAAAAATACACAAAAATTATACCAGATCCTGCAAAACTTGAAATTGGTCTTTTGGATATAGAAGGTCTTTTAAAATTCTACAACTACAAACAATGGAATACAATGATGGATGTTGAGTAATAGCAATATGCCTCATTGACAATTGGATCAGGTATGCGAAAAAAGGCTTACAGGAAGGATGTTGAAAGATATAAGTGGACGTCATAACATATTGTAATTTGTAATTTATTTTATATTAATTTTCAAATATTTCAGATGTATTCATTTATGATAAATTCTTAAATTCTAGACAAGTGATATACATATAAAGTGGATTATCCTACTAGGGCCCCAGTCAATATACAGTGTTGTTTTACTTAAAATGGTGTCTTCCTGATTGTCCCACTTCTTGAAATTACAGGTAATAAATTGCTTCACCAAGTGCCGCTAGATACAACCGCAGAGGTCCAACCCTGAACAGTTGGGGCAAAATGGATGCAATATTCGCGCTTGATACAGGTCTGAATTTGGATTGTAATTAAATATTTGACACATAAAGGTTTCTGACACAGAACAACTGTAGTCAAAGAACTTAGAATTGGTTATATGATTTGAATTTATATTCAATTTTTGCTTTTGTGCAATACACTTTGCTGTTGCGAATTGACCCCCTCACCCCACAAAAAAAAAAAAAAAAAATTTACCCAACTTTTTGGGCTTTTGTGCAATACACTTTGCTATTGCATATTAACCCCTTAACTTAATCTATTTTATAATAGAATTTAGAATATGGTGTCAAATCTTTCATATGGATTTTTGGTAATAGAAAAAGATGCAACATTTGCAGATATTTTACTGGTCTTCCTTTATAAATATGCATTTCTTTAAACATATATTCAAAAGCAGTGTAAGGAGGTAATCAAAACGTATTTGGATTACCTCCTTACACTGCTTTTAAATTGTTTTAATTGTTCATTAACCATTGCTTTATACATAATTTAAAAGCAGTGTTAGGGAGGTAATTCAAATGATGTATTTGAATTACCTCCTTACACTGCTTTAAATTATGTTTTGTATAAAAGTATTTGTCCATTAACCAGGACACCCTTGTTTTTCCCTTTTTGCCCCTAATTCCTAAACAGTTTGAGCCATAACCCCCAAAGCAAATCCTAACCTTCCCTTTGTGGTATGGAAACTTGTGGTATTTTCGTTCCACAAGTTATTGTCTGGAAACTAGAAAATGCTTATTTTGGCCCCTAATTCCTTAACTGTTGGTACCATAACCCCAAAAATAGATCCCAACCTTCCTTTTGTGGTATTGAACCTTATTGTAAAATTTCATAGAGATCCATTCACTTAAACTAAAGTTATTGTGTGAAACCAATGTGTCTTCAGACAATGACGACGCCAACGTCATACCAATATACACAAAAGTAATGAAATTTTGTGGGACAATTAGGAAGTTTAAATGTGGGACAATTGGGAATTGTTTTGATAGTGATTAATTTGTTTTAAAGAGTCTTTTAAAGGTAATTATGTAACTCATAAAATTTAAAATCAACATGGAGAAAAGATGGTATTTACATATTTTATCTTATTCTGTGATATTTTCTTTAACTACTGACTGTCCAAATAAAGAACAATTACAGAAAAAAGATATATTTTAACTTAATAAAATATTGAATAGACTCTTATAACATAAATTGTAAATTGAAATATTGAGAAGTATCAAGGATAAAATAAAACTAAATTAAAAGATGTGTTCAGGAGAAATACAAAGAGATACGAATAATTTTACCCTTTACAAAGTTCCAGGGATTTGTTCTAAAACTGACAGGTTTTAAGCTGATATTAAATATATTCATAAATATGAAAATGAAGACCGTACTTTGACCTATAGTGGTTTACATTTATAAATTTTGACTTGGATGGAGAGTTGTCTCATTGGCACTCATACCACATCTTCTTATATCTATAAAACAAAGAAATAAAACATATTATCGCTATTTTACGAAAATTTCCTTTGATCTTACTGACTGATAATTTCCTTTCTCAGTTGAGTCGAGTGATATGAAAATTATCGCTAGAAACTAAGGGGCATGTGCCGCTGCTAATGAAATTGACATGAAATTGACAACGTCGTCATAGGTAAAATAGCGATAAATAGATTATCATTGACCATCTCAACTCGATTGCTTTCGCCGCCGCATGCGGCTCAAGCGAGAAAATCAATCTCGTTGAGATGATCAACGATAATCTATAATTCTCTATAATAAGTCTGATCATAATATTGTTCAAGTAAGCATTCAATTCAAGCGAACAGAAATGGAGAAAGTTTTTTTTAAATATAAATAAGAAAATCCTTGAACATAAAACGATATAATGTGCAGATATGTTGATTGCATAGAAATCTGGTCTAATTTTAAACATAGAAAGAATTAAATTGATCCCCATCTGGGTCCAACCAAAGAACGGAAAGTTGAAATTTGCTGCTTCTCCTCGCAGCACGCTGAATTTTGGACTAAAAGCAAAAGACTGGTCAGTCCTTACTTAGAATGACGTGTCTGTGCAGGGTGACATGTCTTCCTGCCGACTGTTATCTTGTGAACTAGCATGTTAAAAATTCAGGTTGATCACTGTGTCGGTCTAGTTATTTTTAAAGAGAGTTTCATATTCATCTAACACCAACATGTTCTCGTCCTGCTTAAAGCATTTAACTTGCCACTGGACATTTAACAGTGTATATGTTCAAATGACTCTGATGACATTACTAGGCACGTTTATCTCTTTTCCTAAGTGAGAATATAGGTTGAGACCTTGCCATCTATTTTATCAAATTGATGATATCAATTCTAATTATTAGGTAACAAAATAGCTTGTGCTTATGCTACATTGTGATTGTAATTGATTGTTTCTTAAATAAGTCTCTAGACCTTTCAGTCTGTCAAATCTTTCATATGGATTTTTTGTAAAAGAAAAAGATGCAACATTTGTAGATATTTTACTGGTCTTCCTTTATAAATATGCATTTCTTTAAAAGCATTGTAAGGGAGGTAATCAAAACGTTGTATTTGGATTACCTCCTTACACTGCTTTTAAATTGTTTTAATTGTTCTTTAACCATTACTTTATACATAATTTAAAAGCAGTGTAAGGAGGTAATTCAAATGATGTAAAAGTGAAAAGAAGTCAAAATTAGTCTGTGTTCAAAATTTAAATAACAACTTTAAAATTAAAAAATATTGATATTATATTTATAAATAACCTTACATTATAGATATTGTTTATTTTACATATACATGATATATGGTATATTGTTTCATCAAAAGTTCATTTCAACTGATGATTTCATTCAACAATTCATATTTACATTTATAAAATTTATAAAATTGATATCAACTACTAGTAAGCTCATGCAATATTTACTTTTAATTAGATATTGCAAAACAAACAACGACTACATTGTTTATCTAAGAACATTTAAGATATAAAAATAATGTGGGACAATCAGAACTTTTCATGTGGGACAATCAGAACTCTAAAATTTTAAAAAGTGGGACAATCGGGAATAAACCACTAAAATAAACCCTATGACATCCTATATATGTTTATTTAACAATTTACCTAGGTAATTATATGAATTAGGGCACAGTGAGCTTTTTACCTGTAACACTATGGTCAGTATGGACATTTGCACTTTAAACATTGACACACCTGTATTAAATTGACAGAACATTTGTGCATTTACCTATAAAATCTTAATGAGTTGTAATCATTATGCAAATTAAAACAACTTGCAGTTGTATTAATCATTGTTTTAAAACGGAAACTACGTTCCTCTTGTGTTCACTCTATTGCCTGGATCTACATATTTGTAAGTCCTGGCTTTCAAATGTTTGGGTTTGAGCATTCCCAATGAAATAATCCCAGCAAAGCGCTTTCGACACATGAAACTCAAAGCGCTTTCGACATGAAACTCAAAGCGCTTTAGACACATGAAACTCAAAGCGCTTTCGACACATGAAACTCATAAATATTTTTTTTTTCGTTTACAGTTCAGGTTGACTTT